>CM055127.1:236809245-236821745 GCA_029206835.1 Rana muscosa | reverse complement strand
TTTCCCGTGCTTAGAACCATCTCTGCACAAAATGTAATTTCTGAAGGGAAAAAAGTCATTTAAAAGTACTCGTGGCTGTAATGAATTGCCGGTCCCTGCAATACAGAGAAAAGTCATTGAAAGTCATTGATATAAAAAAAATGCGTGGGGGTCCCCCCAAATTCAATTACCAGGCCCTTCAGGTCTGGTATGGATATTAAGGGGAACCCTGCACCAAATTGAAAAAAAAATGGCGTGCGGTTCCCCCCAAATATCCATACCATACCCTTTAGGTCTGGTATGGATTTTAAGGACAACGCGACTTTGCGAGGCAACTTGGACACGACCTGAGCGTGAAGCAGCCGCTCAAGTCGTGTCCTAGAGGCGACTAGCTGGCCGAGAATGTCTCCAGCGCGATGGCATCACGCTGGTTCTCGGCAGCCTCGCTGTCCCGTGTTTGGTATGAATCATGAAGGGGAAATCCACGCCGAATTTTAATGAAAAAACCGGCATGGGTTCCCCTCCAGGAGCATACCAGGCCCTTAGGTCTGGTATGGATTTTAAGGGGAACCCCCTAAGCCACAAAAACGGCGTGGGGGTTCCCCCAAGATCCATACCAGGCCCTTAGGTCTGGTATGGATTTAAAGGGAAACCCCCTAAGCCGAAAAAACGGTGTGGGGGTCCCCCCCCAAAATCCATACCAGACCCTTATCCAAGCACGCAACCTGGCAGGCCACAGGGAAAGAGTAGGGATGAGAGCGGCCCCCCTCCCTCCTGAACCGTACCAGGCCGCATGCCCTCAACATGGGTGGGTGGGTGCTTTGGGGCACCCTGCCCCCATGTTGATGGGGACAAGGGCCTCTTCCCGACAACCCTGGCCGTTGGTTGTCGGGGTCTGCGGGCTTTTCGGAATCCGGGAGCCCCCTTTAATAAGGGGGCCCCCAGATACCGGCCCCCACCCTATGTGAATGAGTATGGGGTACCTACCTATTCACCTAGTGGAAAAAAAGATAATAAAAAACACAACACAGGTTTTTAAAGTAATTTATTAGGCAGCTCCGGGGGTCTTCCTGCCGGGCGCCCCGGTATCTTCTTCCAGCTCTTTTGCTAGCGGGGTCCCGGGCTTCCTCGTCGTCTTCGGGGGTCTTTCTGCCGGGCGCCCCACTATCTTCTTCCAGCTCTTTTTCTAGCGGGGTCCCGGGCTTCGTCGTCGCCTTCTTCCGACTTCGGGGGTCACTTGTTCTGTTCTCCGGTGTCGTCTCCACGCTCTCCGGTTCTTCTCCCGCTCTCCGGTGCCTTCTCCACGATCTCCGGTTCTTCTCCCGCTCTCTGGTGCCTTCTCCACGATCTCCGGTTCTTTCTGCCTTCTGCCAGGCGCCCCGCTATCTTCTTCCAGCTCTTTTGCTAGCGGGGCCCCGGGCTTCATCGTCGCCTTCTTGCCTCTTCTCTTTGCCCGATGTTGCCTCGTCACAGTCAGCCGCTACAATGCTCTGGCAGCGGAGCGCGCCCACTTATAGTGGCATGGGGCGTGGTCACCGGGTGATGCCACCGCTGACCCCGCCCCCGTATGATGGCACAGTCCCGAGGAATGATGGGACTGTGACATGCTACGGGGGCGGGGTCAGCGGTCGCATCACCCGCTGCCCATGCCATTAGAGAGAAGAGGGAAGAAGGCGACGATGAAGCCCGGAACCCCGCTAGCAAAAGAGCTGGAAGAAGATAGCGGGGCGCCCGGCAGAAGGCAGAAAGAACCGGAGATCGTGGATAAGGCACCGGAGAGCGGGAGAAGAACCGGAGAGCGCGGAGATGACACCGGAGAACAGAACAAGAGACCCCCGAAGTCAGAAGAAGGCGACGACGAAGCCCGGGACCCCGCTAGCAAAAGAGCTGGAAGAAGATAGCGGGGCGCCCGGCAGAAAGACCCCCGAAGACGACGAGGAAGCCCGGGACCCCGCTAGCAAAAGAGCTGGAAGAAGATAGCGAGGCGCCCGGCAGAAGGCAGAAAGATAGCGAGGCGCCCGGCAGGAAGACCCCCGAAGTCGGAACAAGACAACGAGGAAGCCTGGGACCCCGCTAGCATAAGAGCTGGAAGAAGATAGCGGGGCGCCCGGCAGGAAGACCCCCGGAGCTGAATAATAAATTAATAAAAAACACAACACAGGTTTTTAAAGTAACTTTTTTTGCCACCAGGTGAATGGGTAGGGGTACGATGTACCCCATACTCATTCATATAGGGTGGGGGGCTGGGATCTGGGGGCCCCCTTTTTAACCACTTAAGCCCCGGACCATTTGGTAGCTAGAGGACCAGAGGTGATTTCAGAATTTTGCACTGCGCTGCTTTAACTGTAAATTGTGCGGACATGCAATGTTGTACCCAAACGAAATTTGCGTCCTTTTCTTCCCACAAATAGAGCTTTCTTTTAATGCTATTTGATTGCCTCTGCAATTTTTATTTTTTGCGATATAAACGGAAAAAGACCAAAAATTTTGAAAAAAATATATTTTCTACTTTTTGTTATAAGAAAAATCGAATAATCTCAATTTTAGTCATAGATTTAGGCCAAAATGTATTCAGCCACATGTCTTTAGTAAAAAAAATGTCAATAAGCGTATATTTATTGGTTTGCGCAAAAGTTATAGCGTTTACAAACTAGGGTACATTTTCTGGAATTTACACAGCTTTAAATTTATGACTGCCTATCTCATTTCTTGAGGTGCTAAAATGGCAGGGCAGTACAAACCCCCCCCCCCAATGACCCCATTTTGGAAAGTAGATACCCCAAGGAAATTACTGAGAGGCATGTTGAGCCCATTGAATATTTTTTTTTTTTGTCCCAAGTGATTGAATAATGACAAAAAAAACAAAAATTTCAAAAAGTTGTCACTAAATGATATATTGCTCACACATGCCATGGTTATATGTGGAATTGCACCCCAAAATACATTCTGCTGCTTCTCCTGAGTACGGGGATACCACATGTGTGGGACTTTTTGGGAGCCTAGTTGCGTACCGGACCCCAAAAACCAAGCACCGCCTTCAAGGTTTCTAAGGGCATAAATTTTTGATTTCACTCCTCACTACCTATCACAGTTTTGAAGGCCATAAAATGCCAAGATGGCACAAACCCCCCCCAAATGACCCCATTTTGAAAAGTAGACACCCCAAGCTATTTACTGAGAGGCATGTTGGGTTCATGGAATATTTTATATTTTGCCACAAGTTGCGGGAATATGACAAACTTTTTTTTTTTTGCACAAAGTTGTCACTAAATGATATATTGCTCACACATGCCATGGGCATATGTAAAATTACACCCCAAAATACATTCTGCTGCCTCTCCTGAGTACGGGGATACCACATGTGTGGGACTTTTTGGGAGCCTAGCCGCGTACGGGACCCCAAAAACCAAGCACCGCCTTCAAGGTTTCTAAGGGCATAAATTTTTGATTTCACTCCTCACTACCTATCACAGTTTTGAAGGCCATAAAATGCCAAGATGGCACAAACCCCCCCCAAATGACCCCATTTTGAAAAGTAGACACCCCAAGCTATTTACTGAGAGGCATGTTGGGTTCATGGAATATTTTATATTTTGCCACAAGTTGCGGGAATATGACAAACTTTTTTTTTTTTGCACAAAGTTGTCACTAAATGATATATTGCTCACACATGCCATGGGCATATGTAAAATTACACCCCAAAATACATTCTGCTGCCTCTCCTGAGTACGGGGATACCACATGTGTGGGACTTTTTGGGAGCCTAGCCGCGTACGGGACCCCAAAAACCAAGCACCGCCTTCAAGGTTTCTAAGGGCATAAATTTTTGATTTCACTCCTCACTACCTATCACAGTTTTGAAGGCCATAAAATGCCAAGATAGCACAAAACCCCCCAAAATGACCCCATTTTGGAAAGTAGACACCCCAAGGAAATTGTTGAGAGGCATGTTGAGCCCATTGAATATTTTTTTTTGTCCCAAGTGATTGAATAATGACAAAAAGAAAAAAAAATGTACAAAAAGTTGTCACTAAATGATATATTGCTCAAACATGCCATGGTTATATGCAGAATTGCACCCCAAAATACATTTGGCTGCTTCTCCTGAGTACGGGGATACCACATGTGTGGGACTTTTTGAGAGCCTAGCCGCGTACGGGCCCCCGAAAACCAAGCACCGCCTTCAGGATTTCTAAGGGCACAAATTTTTGATTTCACTCCTCACTACCTATCACAGTTTTGAAGGCCATAAAATGCCAAGATAGCCCAAAACCCCCACAAATGACCCCATTTTGGAAAGTAGACACCCCAAGCTATTTGCTGAGAGGCATGGTGAGTATTTTACAGCTCTCATTTGTTTTTGAAAATGAAGAAAGACATTTTTTTTTCTTTTTTCAATTTTCAAAACTTTGTGACAAAAAGAGAGATCTGCAAAATACTCAACATACCTCTCAGCAAATAGCTTGGGGTGTCTACTTTCCAAAATGGGGTCATTTGGGGGGGGTTTTGTGCCATCTGGGCATTCCATGGCCTCCGAAACTGTGATAGGCAGTGAGGAGTGAAATCAAAAATTTACACCCATAGAAATCCTGAAGGCGGTGCTTGGTTTTCGGGGGTCCTGTACGCGGCTCCCAAAATGTCTCACACATGTGGTATCCCCGTACTCAGGAGAAGCAACAGAATGTATTTTGGGGTGCAATTCCACATATAACCATGGCATGTTTGAGCAATATATAATTTAGTGACAACTTTTTGTACATTTTTTTTTTTTTGTCATTATTCAATCACTTGGGACAAAAAAAAAAAAATATTCAATGGGCTCAACATGCCTCTCAACAAATAGCTTGAGGTGTCTACTTTCCAAAATGGGGTCATTTGGGGGGGTTTTGAACTGTCCTGGCATTTTATGCACAACATTAGGAAGCTTATGTCACACATCATACACTCTTCTAACCACTTGAAGACAAAGCCCTTTCTGACACTTTTTGTTTACATGAAAAAAAACATTTTTTGCAAGAAAATTATGTTGAACCCCCAAATATTATATATTTTTTTTAAAGCAAAGGCCCTACAGATTAAAATATTGGGTGTTGCTTTTTTTTTCCACACAGTATTTGCGCAGCGATTTTTCAAACACATTTTTTTGGGGAAAAACACACTTTTTTTTATTTTTAATGCACTAAAAAACACTATATTGCCCAAATGTTTGATGAAATCAAAAAGATGATCTTAGGCCGAGTACATGGATACCAAACACGACATGCTTTAAAATTGCGCACAAACGCGCAGCGGCGACAAACTACATTCATTTTTAAAAGCTGTGTCACGCCGTGTCTGGGATTTGATCCCAGGGCCTGGTGTTCATAGACTGTTTTCCTATGTCCTGAGCCACCAGTGAACTGGTTTTATGTTAGCATCGTAGTTATGTTCTTTTTCACTAGTGGGGATGTTTGCTCCACCCTGGGACCAGCTGTCAGCAGTCTTCTCATTAGTGTCCCTATATATTCCCACTTCCCCTTCCTGTCCGTGCCTTAGGATAGGTTCCTGTTTATGGATGCTCTTGCTTTTTGGTTATCTACTTGTCTCGTCTTGACTACGATTCCTGGATTATCCCTTGAACCTGGTTAACCTTGCTGCCGACCCTCCCTGGCTTGTTCTGACTACGTTACCTGGATTGTCCTTTTCCCTCCTGGGATCCTGTCTTCTGCCTACTAACCGTGAGTTGTTGCTGGGGGTTGTGGTTAGGCTACCTGCACCTTCCTTTGTGGTTCCTTATTTCCTGTCTGTGGGAGATCTCAGCCGTCCCTCCACCTGACACCGGGATAACAAGACTACCGGTCAGGAAAGCGGAGGGACGGTTGTAGTTTCCTGGCAGACCTGACATTATCCTAAGGCCAGATGGACCTCAGCGAGCTGGTGCAGGCAGTCTCTCTACAGGGTCAGATGTTGGGTGAGCAGGCTAATCATGTACAGTCATTGGAGGAGAAATTGGGTGCCATCGCTACTCTGTTATCTACTTTGGCCTCGGCACAGGGTACTAGTCCTGCTACACCAAAAAATCTTGAGTCTGGGGTTGGGGAACCTGTAGTTGTGTCTAAATCTGTGGGTTCTCCCGCTCCAAAGATACCTCTTCCCGATAAGTATGATGGGAACCCCTTGGATTGCAGGGGATTTCTCAACCATTGCCGGTTGCATTTTAAAAATCAACCTTCTGTGTTTACCTCTACCCAAGCCAAGGTGACATTTATTATTTCCTTGCTTAAGGGTAGAGCTCTGTCCTGGGCGTCGCCTCTTCTTGAGAAAGATTCTCCTGTACTTACTGATTACCCCACGTTTATGCAAACCGTTGAGAGAATATTTGACGTTCCTGACAGAGTAAGGGCAGCTGAGGCCAGTATTCTTGACTTACACCAGGGTAAACGCACAGTAGCATCTTATGCAATAAAATTCCGCACACTTGCGGCAGATACTTCCTGGGATAATTGCGCCCTTAAGGCCGCCTTCCGCAGAGGTCTAGCGGAACGCATTAAGGACGAATTAACTTACCGTGAGATCCCAGTGGCATTGGAGGATTTCATCAATTTGTGTATCCTCGTGGATACTCGCTTCTCTGAACGCCAGTCTGAGAGGGAGCGTCAGAGACAATTTTTTCCTCCAAGCGCCGGGTTTGAGGAAGAACCCATGGATGTAGGGGCTGTGCGTTTGTCTGATGATGAACGTACCAAACGCAGAACTCTAGGCCTCTGTCTATTTTGTGGTAAGCCGGGTCACTTCCTGCATTCTTGTCCGATGCGACTGAAAAATCTCCCGGGCTTAATGGGAGATCAAGGAGCCCCATTAGGCCACACTGTTTTGAAACCTCCTCTAGAGAGATTAGTAGTACCCGTATTATTATCTTGGAACAATAAGAGCTACTCCACCGTTGCCTTTGTTGATTCCGGTGCAGGTGGGGTATTTCTCGATGCAACGCTGGTTAAGAGTCTTCAGATTCCGACGGTTCCGAAAGATCCACCTCTGTGTGTAACTACTCTTGGCGGAGAACCTCTTGGTGATGGACTTATCTCTCTAGAGACCAAGCCCCTTTCCGTTCTAGTGGGGGCTCTGCATTCTGAAGAGCTATCATTTAATGTCATTCCGTCTCCTAAGTATCCTGTAATTCTTGGGTTCCCTTAGTTATGTAAACATAACCCATCTATTGACTGGTCCTCTGGTCAAATTTCTGCCTGGAGCACCTTTTGTCATGTTCACTGTATCCAAAAGTTTATACGTAATAAAGTGTCCATTCTTGGGGTCTCTACTGTCCCTGAACTACCGGAGGCTTATGCCGGGTTTGCTGACGTATTTTCTGAAAAAGAAGCAGAGGGCCTCCCTCCACAGCGCCCGTATGACTGTGCTATTGACTTGCTTCCCGGTTCTCCTCTTCCTAAGGGGAGAACCTATCCTCTTAACCTTGCGGAAACCAAGGCTATGGAGGAATACATTGAAGACAGTCTAAAAAAAAGGGTTTCATCCGGCCTTCCTCCTCTCCTGTGGGAGCAGGCTTCTTTTTCGTGGAGAAAAAAGGATGGAGGACTTAGACCCTGCGTTGACTACAGATCTCTCAACCGTATTACTGTAAAAAATCGGTATCCGTTGCCCTTAATTACTGAGCTGTTTGACCGTGTCCAGGGGTCAAAGATCTTTACCAAATTGGAGCTTCGGTCTGCATATAACCTCATTAGAATTAAAGCAGGAGATGAATGGAAGACAGCTTTTAATACCAGAAGGGGGCATTATGAGTGTCTTGTGATGCCTTTTGGGCTTTGCAATGCTCCCGCGGTATTTCAAGAGTTTGTGAATGATATTTTCAGGGATCTACTTGACTCTTTTGTTGTTGTCTATTTAGATGATATACTCATTCACTCTAAAGACTTAAAGCTTCACCGTGGACATGTTTGCACTGTTCTCCAACATTGAAGAGATCATAAGCTGTACGCCAAACCTTCCAAGTGCTCTTTTGAACAATCGGAAATACCTTTCTTAGGTTATATAATTTCATCTAATGGATTCCAGATGGATTCCAAGAAACTCGATGCTATCTTACAATGGCCTAGACCTTCTACCTTAAAGGAAATACAGCGTTTTATTGGATTTTGTAACTACTACCGCAAATTCATCAAGAATTTCTCCAAAATTTTGGCTCCCATCACCGTCCTCACAAAAAAAGGGACCAAATGCTCTCAGTGGCCTCCTGAAGCTCTGGAGGCTTTCGACCTTCTAAAATCTGCTTTTTGCTCTGCTCCTGTTCTTCGCCATCCTCAGCCTTCGGCTCAATATTTCTTGGAAGTTGATGCCTCCGAAGTAGGGGCCGGAGCAGTATTATCCCAACGAGAACCCACTTCTAACAAGTTGCATCCGGTTGCCTTTTTCTCCAAGAAGTTCTCTGCTGCAGAACAAAAATATGACATAGGGAATAGAGAACTTTTAGCTATAAAATTAGCATTTTCCGAATGGAGACATCTTTTAGAAGGTACGGAACTTCCTGTTGTGGTTCAAACTGACCATAAGAACCTAATCTACTTAGAGAAGGCCCAAAGACTGAATCCCAGACAAGCCCGCTGGGCGTTATTCTTCACCCGATTCAACTTTGTAGTGACGTACATTCCTGGCACCAAGAACACCAAGGCCGATGCCCTGTCTCGGCAATTCCCTTGTGAGAATCTGCAAATACCTCCTGATCATATTGTTCCTCCGGAACGAATTATTGCACAACTGGATACTGCTTTAGAAAGGAACTTGTTGGCCGCACAGTCTCGGGCACCTTCTAATCTCTCAGTTCCACCCAATACCTTGTTTGTTCCCCTAGAATTACAAAAAGAAGTGTTACAGTGGGCCCATGGCCAGATGGTATCCGGACACCCTGGTATCAACCAAACCTTCCTACGTTTGAAGTCCCTGGTTTGGTGGCCTACTCTAAAAAAGGATGTTATAGCCTTTGTTAGAGCCTGTTCGGTTTGTGCTGCCATCAAAATGCATCGTTCTGTTCCACAAGGTCTACTTCAACCGTTACCTGTTCCTCGTGCTCCCTGGACTCATATCAGCATGGATTTTATCGTGGACTTGCCCACCTCCAGTGGAAATACCGTAATTTGGGTGATAGTGGACCGATTTTCAAAGTTGGCCCACTTTATTCCCATGCCCGCACTACCTTCTGCCCCAAGCCTGGCTTTATCCTTTATTGAGAATGTCATCCGCTTACACGGCATCCCTGTTGATATTGTTAGCGATAGAGGCCCTCAATTCATATACCCGTTCTGGAGGGCCATTTGCAAACATCTGGGGATCAAGAATTCCCTGTCCTCTGGATACCATCCTCAATCTAATGGCCAGACAGAGAGGGTCAATCAAGATTTGGAGATCTACCTACGAGCTTATATCAATGCTGAACATGACAACTGGAGCGAGATGTTACCTCTAGCAGAACTAGCACACAATTCGCAGTGGCACTCTTCCCTTAGAAGTTCCCCTTTCCAAGCTGCCTTTTGGGTATCAACCCAGGGTTCTCCCCTTCCAGTCTTCCTTGGTGGAGGTACCTGCGGCAGCCAACATGGTATCAAGATTGACTACGCACTGGAGAAACATAAGAAAGGTTCTGCTTCAGTCTGTACATAGATACAAGGGGTATGCAGATCGTCACAGAAAACCTGCACCCCGCTATCGTCTTAATCAGCTGGTTTGGTTGTCCACCAAGAACATGAAACTGCGACAACCTTCCTCCAAGTTAGGTCCTAGATTTATAGGACCTTTTCGCATTCTCTGTCAGGTCAACCCTGTGGCTTATAAACTACGCTTGCCCCTTCATCTTCGTATTCCCAATACATTTCATGTATCTTTGCTTAAGCCCTTTGTCAAGAATAGATTCTCTCTCTCCTCTAGACGTCCCTCTCCAGTCTCTGTGGATGACCATCTAGAGTATGAAGTTAGCAAAATTCTGGATTCCCGACATAGGGGTAGACAATTACAATATCTGGTGAACTGGAAGGGCTACTCCATTGCAGAGAGGACTTGGGTGCCTGCTCGTGATGTTCATGCCCCACGGCTGGTCAAGTCCTTCCACGACAGGCACCCATCCAAACCCAAATAGGTTTGGGGGCATCTTTGTGTGGGGGGTACTGTCACGCCGTGTCTGGGATTTGATCCCAGGGCCTGGTGTTCATAGACTGTTTTCCTATGTCCTGAGCCACCAGCTGTCAGCAGTCTTCTCATTAGTGTCCCTATATATTCCCACTTCCCCTTCCTGTCCGTGCCTTAGGATAGGTTCCTGTTTATGGATGCTCTTGCTTTTTGGTTATCTACTTGTCTCGTCTTGACTACGATTCCTGGATTATCCCTTGAACCTGGTTAACCTTGCTGCCGACCCTCCCTGGCTTGTTCTGACTACGTTACCTGGATTGTCCTTTTCCCTCCTGGGATCCTGTCTTCTGCCTACTAACCGTGAGTTGTTGCTGGGGGTTGTGGTTAGGCTACCTGCACCTTCCTTTGTGGTTCCTTATTTCCTGTCTGTGGGAG
The DNA here is from genome assembly GCA_029206835.1 of Rana muscosa. Lineage (NCBI taxonomy): Eukaryota > Metazoa > Chordata > Amphibia > Anura > Ranidae > Rana > Rana muscosa. The sequence goes on along the minus strand of CM055127.1, from coordinate 236,811,218 downwards.
ATCTCAGCCGTCCCTCCACCTGACACCGGGATAACAAGACTACCGGTCAGGAAAGCGGAGGGACGGTTGTAGTTTCCTGGCAGACCTGACAGGTTACCACGTTAGATTTACAGAGGAGGTCTACTGCTAAAATTACTGGCCTCTGACCTTCGCGGTGATACCTCACATGCATGATGCAATTGCTGTTTACATATGACGCTAGACCGACGCTTACGTTCGCCTTTGCGCAAGAGCAGGGGGGGACAGCGGTGCTTTTTTTTTTTTTTTATTATTTATTTTGCATTTTATTTTTGAACTGTTCCTTCCATATATATTTTTTTTTTTACCATTTTTATTGTTATCTCAGGGAATGTAAATATCCCCTATGATAGCAATAAGTAGTGACAGGTACTCTTTTTTTGAAAAAAATTGGGGGGTTAGACCCTAGATCTTTCCTCTGCCCTCAAAGCATCTGACCACACCAAGATCGGTGTGATAAAATGCTTTCCCAATTTCCCAATGGCGCTGTTTATATCCAGGGGGGGCATTCCCTCCCACTGCTTGTAAAAGCAGTCTAGAGGCTAATTATCTGCTAGAATTGCTTTTACATGAAAGCCGGCCACTGGCTGAAAAGAATGATACCAAGATGATACCTAAACCTGCAGGCATCATTCTGGTATAAACATTCAAAGTCCAGCAACATACCAGTACGTTGCTGGTCCTTGTTGGACATGTATTGTAATCTTTTTTTTCATGCAGCCTGTTGGTTGAACGAAAAAAAGAGATTGATCGGTGGGTATGCCCACCATTAGAATACCTCCCTTCATCCACCCACTTCTAATGATGGGCATATATGCCGAAGCATGGGGGCATCCTCCCGCAAAAAAGTTATGCCGCGTACACACGGTCGGACTTTTCCACGGGCAAGCCTTCATCGGAATTTCGACCGTATGTATGCGGCATAAAAGGTTATGCCGTGTACACATGGTGGGACTTTTCCACGGGCAAGCCTCCGTCGGAATTTCGACCGTATATACGCGGCATTAGGAGCAAAATCGCTCCTCCGCCCCTGCTTTCCCATGCTTCGGCATATATGCTCTTTTTTTTAACTGTGGTGGTGAAATCACCTCCTACAGCGTTGGAGTCACGGCTTTATGTATCGTGGGAGCAAACGCTGTTGCTGTCAAGATAAATAGATCCGCTCTGCAACTGAATGGTGTACCTGCTAAGCAAATGATGGTTAACATTAAAACAAAGTAACATTACAGTACAACAGTAAGACCTTACCATACCATACCTGCAAAGCAAATACCAAAACAAAACCTAGTAAAAAATAAAACATTTTTTTAACGCAACCTGTGCCTAAAATATATATATGCCGAAGCATGGGGGCATCCTCCCGCAAAAAAGTTATGCCGCGTACACACGGTCGGACTTTTCCACGGGCAAGCCTTCATCGGAATTTCGACCGTATGTATGCGGCATAAAAGGTTATGCCGTGTACACATGGTCGGACTTTTCCACGGGCAAGCCTCCGTCGGAATTTCGACCGTATGTACGCGGCATTAGGAGCAAAATCGCTCCTCCGCCCCCATGCTTCGGCATATATGCTCTTTTTTTAACTGTGGTGGTGAAATCACCTCCTACAGCACTGGAGTCACGGCTTTATGTATCGTGGGAGCAAACGCTGTTGCTGTCAAGATAAATAATTCCGCGCTGCAGTTGAATGGCACACCTGAAAACAAAAAATTACATACCTGACAAGCATGAGAGAGAGAGAGAGAGAGAGAGAGAGAGAGAGAGAGAGAGAGAGAGAGAGAGAGAGAGAGAGAGAGAGAGAGAGAGAGAGAGAGAGAGAGAGAGAGAGAGAGAGAGAGAGAGAGAGAGAGAGAGGAGAGAGAGAGAGAGAGAGAGAGAGAGAGAGAGAGAGAGAGAGAGAGAGAGAGAGAGAGAGAGAGAGAGAGAGAGAGAGAGAGAGAGAGAGTCTTAAAATG
>CM055127.1:236728216-236809145 GCA_029206835.1 Rana muscosa | reverse complement strand
GGGGACGAGAGAGCGCCCCCCCCTCCTGAACCGCAACAGGCCACATGCCCTCAACATGGGGACAAGGGCCTCATCCCCACAACCCTTGCCCGGTGGTTGTGGGGGTCTGCGGGCGGGGGGCTTATCGGAATCTGGAAGACCCCTTTAACAAAGGGGACCCCCAGATCCCGGCTCCCCCCTGTGTGAAATGGTAATGGGGTACAAATTCCTTTATTAATGTATTTTCCTTTCTTCCATCTTCTTCTTCTTCCATCTTCTTCTGTTCTCCATTCGGGTTTCTTCCTCCATCTTGGTCTTCATCTTCATCTTCCTTCTTCCTTCGGTCTTCTCGTCCGCATCTTGCTCCGGCGTCTTCCCATCTTCTTTCTTCGGCCGCTCCGTTTGAATTGGAGGTTCCCGCTGTGCGACGCTTCAGTGCTACAGTTCTTCAGTTATTCTCTGGGTCCGCTGTCACCCCGGTGACCCCGCCCCCCTCTGACGCCCATGGATTTCATGGGGACTTTCCCCGTGGTGTCAGAGGGGGGCGGAGCCACCGGACCAAGAGGGGAACTGAAGCGTCGCACAGCGGGAACCTCCAATTCAAACGGAGCGGCCAAAGAAGATGCCGGACGAGAAGACCGAAAGAAGAAAGAAAGAAAGAAAGAAAGAAAGAAAGAAAGAAAGAAAGAAAGAAAGAAAGAAAGAAAGAAAGAAAGAAAGAAAGAAAGAAAGAAAGAAAGAAAGAAAGAAAGAAAGAAAGAAAGAAAGAAAGAAAGAAAGAAAGAAAGAAAGAAAGAAAGAAAGAAGAAAGAAAGAAAGAAGAAAGAAGAAAGAAAGAAAGAAAGAAAGAAGAAAGAAAGAAAGAAGAAAGAAAGAAAGAAGAAAGAAAGAAAGAAGAAAGAAGAAAGAAAGAAAGAAAGAAAGAAAGAAGAAAGAAAGAAAGAAGAAGAAAGAAAGAAGAAGAAAGAAAGAAGAAGAAAGAAGGAAGAAGAAAGAAGGAAGAAGGAAGAAGGAAGACATTAATAAAGGAATTGTCTAAAACCGGCTATTGTCATTTTTTACATTTTGACACTTTCTTTGTGAAATGGTAGGGGTACATTTGTACCCCATTACCATTTCACACAGGGGGGGCCTGGATCTGGGGGTCCCCTTTGTTAAAGGGGTCTTCCAGATTCCAATAAGCCCCCTGCCCGCAGACCCCCACAACCACCGGGCAAGGGTTGTGGGGATGAGACCCTTGTCCCCATCAACATGGGGACATCCTCCCCATGTTGAGGGCATGTGGCCTGGTACGGTTCAGGAGGGAGGGGGGGGCCGCTCTCTCGCCCCCCTCTTTTCCTGCGGCCTGCCAGGTTGCGTGCGCGGATAAGGGTCTGGTGTGGATTTTTGGGGGGACTCCACGCCATTTTTTTAAAAATTTGGGGTGGAGTTCCCCTTAAAATCCACACCAGATCTGAAGGGTCTGGTATGGATATTTGGGGGAACCCCACGCATTTTTTTTAAAATTTGCGGCGGGGTTCCCCTTAATATCTATACCAGACCTGAAGGGCCTGGTAATGGAATTTGGGGGACCCCCACGCTTTTTTTTTTTTATCAGACTTTCAATGACTTTTCTCTATATTGCCGGGAGCCGACAATTCATTATAGCCGCGGGTGCTTTTAAATGCCTTTTTTTTTTCCCATTAGAAATGTCATTTTGCTGGCGCACTGGGAAGTTCAGAGCTGCGCCTGTTCAACTTATGCAAATTGAGTTACGTGACTTGACATTTACTAAGATTTTGCCGGCGCAGTGTCTTGGCGCAAGAAAACAAGGAAAATTGCCGCGCTGAGCTAAAAAAAAAACTCCCGCAGCTCTAATCGTACTTGCCGGCGCAGCGGGCTGGTTTTGAAAAAGTTACTTTCTCACTCTATTTTGGGCATATTAGTTATTTGGGCAGGTGTCACTACACTTCCTCACATCACCCCATGTCACCCCCATTATATTCTCACTTACAGCTTCTTTATATTTAGAGTTTAACATGCCGTGCGCCAGGTCCATAGTGGCGCACTGAGCGCCTCCTCCCGTCCGCCGACAACACTATAGTAAATGGGAAATAGGGCTGTGCTACAGGCGCTAATGTTTTGTAAATACCAAAACAGCCATTTTGCGCGCAGATGCGCCGATACTCATGGCGCAAACGTTTTGTAAACAAGCCCCAGTGAGTCTAAGAGGATATTGCCAATAAGTACCTTAGCTTGCATTCACTGCATTAAGGTGTTCGTGGTCAAGATGTATTGAGAAGACCATATAGAGTCACCAGACCTGGTGGATCTGTGTGAACAAGCAAGCCATATAGGTACATTGTAGGAGAGATCTTCAATAGTTAAAAATGAAAATAAGGCAAAGAGACATAAACAGTCTCTATCCTGTAGCTGATGTTAGCGGACATACCTGTTAGCTGGTGTGCGAATAGCTTGGCTCCCAGAGCAGGACCCATATCGGCTGTTATAGCCTTATGGGTCCTTTTATGTCCTCATGTTGCGATGGAGAGGCGGCGCCGCGTGTGACGTCATGACGTCAGCGCCGTGTCTGCGGGCGCTTGGTAGTGACGTGTGCGGTGAGGAAACCCCACCAGAAGAGTAAGTGACGCTCGCACATGCGCACTAGCCAGCGGAGGATGACGGGTGACACGGCAATCGCGTCACTGGCAGGGCGGTGAATGAATACACCGATGTGCGCTGGGCAGTGTTCACAGCTGCCTAACATTGCACACATGCCAAAGATTGGACAATCATAACATCCATGCCTCCGCGTGAATTCAGTGTTGGCATCGTCATTCTGATGATTGCCCCAGGGCGCCCACAGTGGACCCTGCAGTGAAATACACCAATGCTGAGGAGAGCATGCAAGAAGGGAGACACTCTGTTGTGTATATGAACACAGTATTGTATAGTATCCAAGTTTAGATATAACAAGAGGTATATGGATAGACAATTGCAACTCCCTTTTGGGATGCTTGTGACAGATTGCGAGTAAGAAATACATACCGACCAATGATCATAGAGGGTACATAATGGTGAATCCCAGGAGCTAGAGGACATAATTTACATGTCTATTCAAAGAAAAACAAAACAAAAAAAAGTATATATCATATATGTAAAAAGACAAAAAATCAAACAACCCATACATTATGTATGGTATATGTCAGTCCAATAATAAACTTTACATCATTATTATATATTGTTATTCTTTATTTGTGAGCATATTGGATCACAAGTCCATCCGGGAATCACCGGCCCCTGATCACAGGGGGATCAGAGATAACCCCAGGGACTGGCCTAAGTAGGCCTAGAGTGGAACTCGGATGCATGACAGGTGGATGGACCTGACGGCAAAGAAGGGAGGAGGAAGAGAGGGATAATCAAGCGTCACCAAAAAGGTCCAGATCAGGAACGTGACAACACCATTACCCCATTACAAAAAAGGTTTATAGCTTATGTATTTGTTTAAACTAGGGGATTTGGTAGCTTGAAGGTGGTAAATCTATTTGGCCTCCACCTGGAGCAGACGTTGATCTGCATCTCCACCCCTCACATTGAGAGAGATATACTCCAGGGCAAGAAGCAAAGATTTGTGGTTATGTCAGCTAATTGGGGTTTCCATCAATTTTTTGGAAATGGCCGACACATGGTCTCGTATTCTACAAAAAAAAAAATCTTTTTGTTTTCCCCACATAGAAGGCACCCCAACTGCATTTCATTAGATAGATAACGCCTATTGTTTGACATGTGATTCTGCATTTGGGTGCCCAAGTATCCCTATTGGTTAAGTTGATATTAGGGCCAGTCAGTATGTAACAACTTGTTGGTTTGGGAGTAACACGTGTCGCATAGTGGCTGGAAACTGCGGCATCTTTAATAGAGCGAGAGCGTCTGGGAATACTCTACTGCATGCCACCAGTTCACACCCCAAACCACCTTATTTTCATTTTTAACTATTCAAGGTCTCTCCTACAATGTACCTATATGGCTTGCTTGTTCACACAGATCCACTAGTTCTGGTGACTCTATATGGTCTTCTCAATACATCTTGACCACGAACACCTTAATGCGGTGAATGCAAGCTAAGGTACTTATTGGCAATATCCTCTTAGACCCACTGGGGGTGATTTACTATCAACAGTGCACTGCGCCGGTTCATACCTTAATTGGTGCGCTGGATAAATCCTTAATTGGGCGCATGAACCGGCAGCGCACTGCTATAGTAAATAAAAATGTCAGCGGCGCTCGTATCTCTATTCAAAATGAATGGTTCCCTATGGGTGCCCATTGATTTGAATAGAGGTCGCCCGGGAAGTCGGATGAAGACGATCCGACTTGCGGGGCAAAACGTGTGCCGGTTGACACAGGGGCAGCGCGACTTTGCGAGGCAACTTAGACACGACTTGAGCGTGAAGCAGATGCTCAAGTCGTGTCCTGGAGGCGACTTGAAGTACCTGGCCGAGAATATTCCCGGTGACAAGGTACTGCAAGCCTCGCGCTCCCTGTCCCCTGTGTTTAGTATGAATCATGAAGGGGAACTCAAATTTTAAATAAAAAACCGGCATGGGTTCCCCTCCAGGAGCATACCAGGCCCTTAGGTCTGGTATGGATTTTAAGGGAAACCCCCCTACGCCGAAAAACCAGCGTGGGGGTCCCCCCAAAATCCATACCAGACCCTTATCCGAGCACGCAGCCCGGCAGGTCAGGAAAGGGGGGGCGAGCACCCCCCCCTCCCTCCTGAACCGTACCAGGCCGCATGCCCTCAACATGGGGGGTTTGGTGCTTTGGGGTGACCTGCGGCCCCCCCACCCCAAAGCACCTTCCCCCATGTTGATGGGGACAAGGGCCTCTTCCCGACAACCCTGGCCGTTGGTTGTCGGGGTCTGCGGGCGGGGGGCTTATCGGAATCCGAGAGCCCCCTTTAATAAGGGGGCCCCCAGATCCCGGGCCCCCCCACCCTATGTGAATGAGTAATGGGGTACATCGTACCGCTACCCATTCACCTGGTGGCAATAAAATTTCAATAAAAAAAAACACAACGCAGGTTTTTAAAGTAATTTATTAGGCAGCTCCGGGGTTTTTTTTCCAACTTCGGGGGTCTCTTCCGACTCTCCGGTCTCTTCTCCCGCTCTCCGGCGCCTTCTCTGCGCTCTCCGGTTCTTCTCCTGCTCTCCGGTGCCTTCTCCACGATCTCCGGTTCTTTCTGCCGGGAGCCCCGCTATCTTCTTCCAGCTCTTTTGCTAGCGGGGTCCCGGTCTTCATCGTCGTCTTCTTCCCTCTTCTCTCCGCCCAATGTTGCCTCGTCGCTGTCTGCCCCTACAATGCTGTGTGCGCGGAGCGCAACGACTTATATTGGCATGGGGCGTGGTCACCGGGTGATGCCACCCGGTGACCCCACCCCCGTATGACATCACAGTCCCGGGGAATGATGGGACCGTGATGTCATATGGGGGCGGGGTCACCGGTGATCACGCCCCATGCCAATATAATTTGTTGCGCTCCGCGCACACATGCCCTTCAGGTCTGGTATGGATATTTGGGGGAACCCCACGCATTTTTTTTTAAATTTGCGGCAGGGTTCCGCTTAATAGCCATACCAGACCTGAAGGGCCTGGTAATTGAACCTGGGGGACCCCCACGCATTTTCTTTTTTTTTTTTACCAATGACTTTTCTATGTATTGCCGGAAGCCGATAATTCATTATAGCGGCGAGTGAGTTTTAAATTACTTTTTTTCCTTCAGAAATTACACTTTGTGCAGGGACAGTTCTAAGCACGGGAAACAAGCTTTGCAGGCATACTATACACACACACCCTAGGTATGAAATTTAAAGGAATATTTCACTTTTTTTGTTTCACTTTAAGCATTATTAAAATCACTGCTCCCGAAAAAACGCTGTAAAGGGAACATGGCATGACAACCTCCATTTTGAGTTCAGGACGCCATGTCATGGGTTAAAGAAAAGGTTTTAAAGAATTCAAAAGTTTCTGTTGTTTCTTACCTTTCACCTAGTTATTCATGTATGTATAGATTTTGCCTTGGCTTATGTTTGTTTTAGATAAGCCAAGCGTTCTCAAACACCTGTGTCAATATAGCAAGTATATATAAAACTGTCCTTATGTTAAAATTCACAATGATGTAAGAATTTGTCTTATATTACATCAGCGAAATATTACCTGAACTTGTAACACGTACTAGCTAATAGGAAATTATTAACCTGAATTTGTATCATGTAAACTCCTCCCATCCCCACCTTTGTCCCCTAAGACCGGCATAAATACCGAGATGTTAAGCTGATTAAACCAGACATCATTTGGGCACATTGCAAAGGCTTTCCTGTGTCAATTTAATGTCTCCAGATCTGAGGGGGGGGGGGGGGTCGCTGAAGTCTTTTTCCTGCATTGCACTTTTACCTGCCTGGCTGGTTAGAAGCAACTGTACCCCCTCCAACTGGGGGCTCTCGTGTCCGGGATAAGCAAATCATCTGTGGTAAGAATCCTTTTTGTCTTTATTGACTAAATATTTTCTTGCCTCAGCTCTGATTAAAGCTTTTTAGACCCATAAATTAGTAGGGGATAAGAACCATGCCAGGAGGTTAATATTGGATTTTTGGTAAATCCACAGAAGGATTTTTGGTAAATCCACAAAGATAAGCAGTACTGCATATAGATACATTCCTTTTGGCAAGGAATATGATAGATACATTCCTTTTGGCAAGGAATATGAAGTGGTTAATGAGGAGGTAGACTCCGGTGACCCCAAAACCTTTGCTTTTCTGTCGCATAGAAGTGTTAAGATAATAGAAGTATTAAGAATAATTTGTTGTGTGGATCAGAAGACTGCGTGGTAAAACAGTCGTCTCCCACTGTCAATATGGGTCAGAAACAAGGTAAAGAATATCCTCCCCCTCTTCCCAACCCAGGAGAAACGTGTAACGATTTTGTAGCCAGAATTTGTGGTACTGATTTTGAATTTATAGTCCCATGAGTTTGAAATTTAGTGGGATAGACCAGAGCCATACACAGTATAGACCCCTTTCCCCGGGATAGTAGTAATGATGAATTTCACATGGGATATGGATTATATGGAAAAGGGAGGAGAGAATTGGTTAAAATATGCCCCATATTGGTTTCAGAGGGACAAAAAGAAGCAGAAAAAGCCCACCAAATGTTTAAGTAAGGAAGATTATGACCAGAAACATAGAGAAGAAGCCGATAAAAAGAGAGTTGTCCCTGACCCAACAGCTCCACCTCTGCCAGTAGTCAGTCATCTCCCACCCTCATATGTACATGTCTATCCGAGTTTAAGAGAGGAAGATATTGATCTTCTGGCTCGACATCATGAAATCAGACAACGGCAGATCCCTCCCGCTCCACAACAAGATAGACAGCGGCCTACAGAGGCAAGGGCAGGAAGCTAGAGTCGAGGTAGCTGAACCAGAAGAAGATCAGGGAGCTATAGGAGGTGTAGTTTCACCACCTGGCCAAGAGCAGGAGGAAGAATAGGAAAACGCTGTAGTGGGTAGAACACTTAGTCCCCCTAAAACAAAGAGTGGAACTGTATATAGTAACTCTAACCTTCAAGCGCCTTTCATGACCATTGGAAATTAAATATTGAAAAAAGTAATAGAGGTTGAGGACATTGACAGGATAGTGAAACATTGCCCCAAACCCACTGCCTCAGCAGGAGGTACTTTAACTTACTTAAAAAAGGCATGTAAGGGTAGAAATTACACACAGGAAGACATGCGCCTTATCATTGATGGCATCATAGGACACACCAGTTCCTGGAGCTGGGCAAATGTTCCAAGTATAAACACTATTGACACTGGAAATGTAGGAGCATATGGGTTAATCACAGTAGCAGGTAGTAACACTATGTGGACAGAATTAGAGGCTGAAATGATGAAAGTATTTAAAAATAAAAGTTCCCTTCCTACTGCAATAGCATGCAAACAAAAGTCAGAAGAATCTGTAGTTGAGTTCTGGAAAAGGTTTCATGAAAATTGGACAACAGAAGCTGGATTAGCTGCAGCTACTGATGTGGGGGCTTTGTTTATTCAAACTTATATGAATAATCTAAAACCCCAGTTCGCCTTGATGGTCAAACAATTTCAGGAAACTTTAATACAGAAAGAAGCAGGATGTTTAAATGTAATGGGAAAGAGAGCAGTGAGTGCCCATTGTCGGGCAGGGTAGCAGTTATAGATTTGTTCAAGACCTTCGAGCTGTAAATAACCTGGTGTGCACCTATAGTGCCTGATGTGCCATCACTCCTTACCTCCATACCACCCGATGCAGAGTATTTTTCTGTGATTGATTTAACAAATGTATTTTTTTATCGTCCTTGTGGATGAGGAGACACAGCCAATCCTTGCTTTCTGTTTTTTAAAAAACTTTTTTTTTTTTTGCCAGATGACAAGGTGTCATGGGTTATGTTGACCCTGTAGTCTACTCAGTTGTGCTCCAGGCCACATTGCAGTCCTGGACTCCCTGCCATCATTCTGTCCTACTCCAATATGTTGATTGATATGTAACCCAAGCCAGGTTGCCTGCAAAGAGAATGGTTCAGATCTGCTACATTGGTTGGCAGATAATGGTCATAAAGTTTCCAAAAAGAAACTTCAAGTGGTGTCAGGAAACTGTTGCATGCCTTGGTATTGTACTCACAAAAGGTGAAAGGAAAGTCAGTCATGAGCTGCTGCTCTCCGTGGGTCTAGCCCCCCCCACAGACCAAGAAGGATATGCTGTCATTTCTTGGCATGATTAGTTACCTGACTGTTCCTACTATGATAATCTCTTGAGACAAACCACAGGTACTGACATACCAGATTGTATAAAATGCAATGATGAAATGTACAATGCTTGTGTATACCTCAAAACATCTATGATAACAGCTCCTGGTCTTGGCCTCTGAGTATAGCAAAAGGTTTTACCTATTTGCTAGGGACAACTGTAAAACCATGACGGGAGTCCTAGCGCAAAAACATGGGAGGCAAACTGCGCCCTATCGTTTTTCCCCAAGGGTTGTGCCTATGCCAGTGCAGGGCATGCTGGTGTGTCTCAGAGCTTTGGTATCCTGTGCGATGGTGGTGGAAATGGCTACATCATTCACTCTAGGACATGCAACCACACTACACTGTAGGACACATACAGGGCAACAGGATGACATAGCCAAAGGAAATGCTTTAGCTGACAAAGCAGCAAGAGAGGCAGCATCCACACAGCCAGCAGACATCCAAATGCCATTGCTCTCACCTGAAATCTCACTCCTAGATAAAACATTGCATGAACTCCAAACATATGCTACAGACAAAGACATCCAACAATGGAACTCAATAGGTGAGTAGACAAGCCCAGAAACTGGCCTTGTCTGCCAAGAGAGGAGACTATGTATCCCTGTAGCCAGCGCACCCATTTCTATTTCACAATACCATGGGATAGGTCACAGAGGATGGAAAGTCACATGTAAACTTTTGGATAAGGATGTTTACATTCCAGGTCTTCCCTCTCTGGTTAAGGCATATGTTTCCACATGCATCACATGCATTCGGAATAATCCCAGGAGCCCTCACAAGGCAAAACATGAACATCTGATATATCCATCTACACCATTCACTCATTTACAAATTGATTTTACACACATGCCCAAACTAGGTAAAAGACAGGAATATTTGCTAGTAATAGTGGACATGTTCTCAAGATGGATAGAAGTGTTTGTAACAAAGGAAGACGCACGAACAGTAGTAAGAATTCTCACACAGGAAATCATTCCCAGATGGGGTTGCCCACTTCAGATCAACTCAGATAATGGTCCTGCATTTGTGGCCAAACACTGAAAATAGAATGGAAGTTTCATATTCCTTACCACCCCCAGAGTTCAGGTATAGTGGAAAGGATGAACAGAACCATTAAAGATAAGAGCAGGTCCTACCAGCTGTACTAGCCGAGGTAAGAATGACACCCTCTAAAAAGACAGGATACTCCCCTTTTGAAGTTTTAATGGGTAGGCAATTCCCCACCCCATTGGCCAGACAGCCACTTATGTTGGAAAGAGAGGACCTAGATCTTATTCAGAAAGAATATGTAAAAAAAAAAAACTTATTGAAACCTTAGATCAAGTTGAAAGGAATGTTGCTCGCACCTCTATTTTTTCGCAGGAACCAACTCATTCCTTCCAAGTGGGAGATGTCGTAGTGGTCCAGCAACTGAAGCATACCAAGAAGGAAGAGTACCCATTTGGACCCCCGACTACAGTGATCGCGGTTACCCGAACAACTATTCTGGTAGAGGGACAACAGGCTTGGATCCATGCCAGTCGTGTGAAGAAGGTGAACCAAACACCTAAGAAGCAAGCCAAGGATAAAGGAGGTGAAGAAGGTGATACAAATCCTCGAACAGTGAGTGAAGCAGGTGGAAAAGAAGTCTCTGAACAAAATGACATTGCTTATTTCACCACGGACTTCTGGGAAAGCCTTGTGCCTCTTATGCTGGGCTGCCCTGATCGTGTTTTTGCCAACTTGGCTAATAACTAACTGTATTTATCATCCTGAAGATTTGGGACACATAAAGAGTATTTGTGGAGCCTCTAAAACTCCACAACAGAATATTAATATGAATAATACACATGACAGACACAAGAGAAATGAAAACTCAGAAATTAAACACAGATAAAATGTTATTATTGAAGTTTAAATATGCCTATGCACAGAAATCAGGATATGAAAATGTTGGATATGTAGTCAAATTACACCCCTCCACCGTTAGTATTCCTCTCATGGCTGTACCTTTTTAAATATCATAAATGTGAAATACAATATTTAGTACTGAGGAAGATGACCCCAGGGAAGAGATAGAGTGTTATCAGATTGTCAGATTAGCAGATTTGTATGATGCCAAGATGGGTGATATGAATGAGTAAAGATATGTATCCACATACACCCTAAGAATAGCTTTACTCCACATAGATGTGAAGTAGTACTGTGGACCCTCTGGTATCATACTAAGTAGAGAAGATATGGTAGTGACCCCGCCATAGGGGTCTGATAATGTTGAGATATACATATATATCTAAATAGACTTAATGAAAAGGTTGAATAATTACACTGGAATCATTGATGAAATAATGGAAAAGAATTCTGATGATATTACTAAATTAAATATAGAAACTAGAGCAATTAAAAAACGATTAGAACTACACAAGTTAGCCATAGAAAGCATGAGTGCTGCTTTAACTGGTTTATGTGAGACAACAGAAGATTATGAGTGTTGTACCTGGTTTCATAACACTAGTATTAAGGTACCAGATTATTATGATATAATTGCACAACACCAAAAGGAAGTAAGCAAATTACAAGATGAAGCTAGAAACATTGCCAAGACATGGGATCCTTTTTGCAAACCTAAGTTCTGGAGTAGGAATACTAACATGTTTGAGAAGTGCTGCCATAACTATTATTATGATAGAATAAAGATTACATAACTGTGAAAGGTAGATGAGACATATATGAAATTGTCTCAAAGAGAGGATTGTAAAGGGAACATGGCATGACAACCTCCATTTTGAGTTCAGGACGCCATGTCATGGGTTAAAGAAAAGGTTTTAAAGAATTCAAAAGTTTGTTGTTTCTTACCTTTCACCTAGTTATTCATGTATGTATAGATTTTGCCTTGGCTTATGTTTGTTTTAGATAAGCTAAGCGTTCTCAAACACCTGTGTCAATATAGCAAGTATATATAAAACTGTCCTTATGTTAAAATTCACAATGATGTAAGAATGTCTTATATTACATCAGCGAAACATTACCTGAACTTGTAACACGTACTAGCTAATAGGAAATTATTAACCTGAATTTGTATCATGTAAACTCCTCCCATCCCCACCTTTGTCCCCTAAGACCGGCATAAATACCGAGATGTTAAGCTGATTAAACCAGACATCATTTGGGCACATTACAAAGGCTTTCCTGTGTCAAGTTAATGTCTCCAGATCTGAGGGGGGGGGGGGGGGGTCGCTGAGGTATTTTTCCTGCATTGCACTTTTACCTGCCTGGCTGGTTAGAAGCAACTGTACCCCTACAAATGCCAGTTTTTAAAACTTTTTTTTGCATCGATACATGTCCCCTGGGGCAGGACCCGGGTCCCCAAACACTTTTTAGGACAATAAATTGCATATTAGCCTTTATAATTAGCACTTTTGATTTCGAACGTTCGAGTCCATTGTATTTAATAGGGTTCTAAAGTTTGCACAAACTTTCTGTCTGTTCGCAGGTTCTGGTGCGAACCAAACAGGGGGGTGTTCGGCTCATCCCTAATGTTAACTAACTAAACGCTTATAGACGCAAATGCGGTAAAACGCGGCATGCAAACGCGACAAAACGCGCGTTTAGAAACGCCGCTTTCAACCTTAGTTCTGAAGACTTTGCACCAGTGTCCCGTATACATGGAGCCTAAAAACGGCTATGCCATTTACAGCTCAAAAACGCCATGGTGGCCATGAGGCCATAGGCTAACATGGAGAGGCGTTTTTAAGCTGCAAAAAAAACTCAAACAAGCGGCTGGAAAAACGTCCGTGTGCATGTAGCCTTATATTAACCACTTGCTTACTGGCCACTTAAACCCCCTTCCTGCCCAGACCAATTTTCAACTTTCAGCGCTGATGCACTTTGAATGACAATTGCGCGCTCATACAACACTGTAACCCAATGAAAATGTAATAATTTTTTGCACACAAATAGAGCTTTCTTTTGGTGTTATTTGATCACCTCTGCGTTTTTTTTTGTTTTTTTTTACTATAAATGCAAAAGACCGACTAAAAAAAAAAATGTTGGGCTATTTTAACCACTTCAGCACCGGGCCTATTCTGACACTTCTCTCCTTCATGTAAAAATCATAATTTTATGGCTATAAAATTACTTAGAACCCCCAAACATTATATATGTTTTTTTAGCAGACACCCTTGGGAATAAAATGGCAGTCATTGCAAATTTTTATCTCGCTCGGTATTTGCGCAATAAATTTTTAAACACTTTTTTTGGAAAAAAAATGGTTTCATTTATTAAAAAAATTACAAAACAGTAAAGTTAGCCCAATTTTTTTGTATAATGTGAAAGATGTTGTTATGCTGAGTAAATAGATACCCAACATGTCACGCTTTTAAATTGTACACACTCATGGAATGACACCAAACTTCAGTACTTAAAAAATCTCCTCAGGCAATGCTTTAAATTTTTTTACACGTTAGCATTTTTGCATTACAGAGGAGGTCTAGTGCTAGAATTGTTGCACTCATTCTAACGCACGCAGCAATACCTCACATGTGTGGTTTTAACAGCGTTTACATATGTGGGCGGGACTTGCGTGTGTGTTCGCTTCTGAGCGTGAGCTACCGAGGACAGGGGCGTTTTAATTTTTTTTATTATAATTTTTTTTGTTTTTTAACTTTTTTTATTGTTTACACTTTTTTTTTACTTTTTTGTTATTTTGATCACTTTTATTCCTATTACAAGGAATGTAAACATCCTTTGTAATAGGAATCTATTGTGACAGGTCCTCTTTATGGAGAGATGCGGGGTCAATAAGACCCCACATCTCTCCTCCAGGCTGGAAAGCATGGGATTGGTAAAAAAAATTCACCGATCTCATGCTGACAGCCGAGATCACGGCTTTGTTTACATAGGGGAACCCGCCGTGACGTCATAACGTCGCGCCCGGGCCTCCGACGGTCATAGAGATGACTGGTGACCATCTGGTCACCAGTCATCTCTATGCTTCCCATCCGGCGCCGGCTAATTCGTTCTCTGGGCCCCCGATGGCACGGGAGAGCCCGTAGAAGCACCGGATGGCGGCGGGAGGGGGGGGGGATGGCCCCTCCCACTGCCTATAAGAACGATCAAGCAGCGGAACTGTCGCTATGATCATTTTTATCGTGCACAGAATTGCCGGCTGAAGAGAATGATATCTGAATGATGCCTGCAACTGCCCCTTACTCGGATCTGTCATCACCCGAGTCTCAGTGACTCAGTGACCAGAGCGCACGCGCAAACGGGAGGACGTCTATTGACGGACTCCTGGCAATTGAGGACTGTGCTGTGACCGTCCATCAGTTATAGCGCTGATCTCAAGTGATTAAAGAGGGTCTAAATGGGCCATTGACATGCATCACAATTCAACTTAGGAATGTGTCTTTGCAACATTAAACGAAATGAAATCCTTTCTTATTTTTGCTTGGGGATAGAGTGCAGAGGGATTAGAAGTCTGGACAGTTTTTGGGGATGTCTGCACCCCTGATAGGAGGAAGACAACTCCCAAATTTGGCCACTTTATCCTTTCAAATGATTCACTTCCTGTCACATAGCCACACAGGAAGTGAGGGTAAATCCCTACCAATGTCTTTCCTTGGGGACAAACAGGTCAATCTAAATACTTTCCCCATTATGTACATTGCACTCCAGCATTTTGCTTGGTACACCCCAAATTATTAGGTAATTTGGGGTTTATTTACTAAAGGAAAATCCACTTTGCACTACAAGTGCACTTGCTGGATATCCTAAGGGGACATGCAAGGAAACAAAAAAACCACCATCTTTGCTTTTACATGATTGGATGTTACAATCACCAGTGCTTCCCCTCCAAATTTCAGCAACTACACTTGTCCTGCAGAGTGGATTTTCCTTTACTAAACCCCAAACTACCTAATGATTTGGGGCGTACACAACAAAGTGCTAGAGTGCAATTTGCTTAATGGGGACACTAGTTAGATTGATCTGTGTGTCCCCAAGAAAAGACATTGGTAGGTTTTACCTTCACTTCCTGTTTAGCTGTGTGACAGGAAGTGAAGCCAATTTTACTAAAAGTGACACAAAGCCCAACCTAAAAAAAAAAAAAAAAAAAAACAAGCAGGGGTTCTAACACTTACTTAGTTTCCCTCAAAATGCCCACAATTAGAATTGTATTGCCTTGAGCTATTTTTAAGTACAGTGCTCTAAATCAGTGCTTCTCAAGTACCCAAACAGGCCATGTTTGCAGGTTTTCCTTCATCTTGCACATATGCTTTAAATCACAGTCAATGGTTTGGTATTTTGGACAGCAATTCTCGATAAGATAAATTCACAAAACATGTCCTGTTTGGGGTACTTGAGGACTGAGGCTGAGAACCACTGCAGTAAAAAAGGAAAACTGAATACTTACCGCTCTGTATTTTTTATTTCCTGTGACTATACATGGCAGCACACAATACATGCTGCCATGAAGGCACAAGGGTAGACAAATCACACCTGTTTTGTTTTGACATGCCAATAAGCATAGTTAAGCTACAGCTGTCACATTTGTTGCATAGAAAACAAAAAAACGAACATCAAACTTTGAATCAAATTTTATTGGTCAACAAAACAGGACTTGGAAAAAAACAAATGGAAGCAAAAAAAATAATAAATAAAAAAAGACATGAAACATTAGTCACATCTTGAGAAAGTTTTAGCAAAATAATGCAGCTCAGACAATTAAATCAAAGTGAACAAACAACACACATTAACAACATCAAAAATATTTCAGGGGAACATATCCCCCACACAAAAAAAAATCAACAAAAGTAAAACAAACATCTGTTTTGCAAAGACATAACAAATAAAATGCATGTGTTACAAACTTGATAAGGACACCAAAATGTACATTTTGCCGGCCACAATCTTGCCTCTTTTCAGGGCAAGGGAGAGAATTCTATCTGCAAGCTTTATATAACATAGGTTTGTGTGCTAATGAGGCAATTGAAAACACATGCACAGTCCATGAAACACCCAAAATGCAAGTTCACCCAATGTAGAGACTGAACTTCAAAGTGGGTACACCTGTTAAGGATGTCCTTCAATTACTAACCCAAAAAACACACTCTGAGCATGCCCAGAAATATCCAGGTGCTGTTCACACACAAAAAGCACCCAAAAAAAAAAACTAAGTTCCTGAGCATGCTGAGACCAACACAAATGCATCTAGCAGAAAATAAGCCGCCCCGTCCAAAATTAATCACATCATCCAGCATGCTACAAAATTAGAGACGGGACAAGCACCCGTCGGTCCGGGGGGGGCAAACAAAGAGCCTAACATGAGCAAAAGTTATACAACAAATACCATTGCAGTCTATGGAAACTGACTTGTTAATTTTGCTAGTCCCCACTTGGCTGGCTTTTCTTCTAGTTATTGGCCTTAAAATGGGGGCCCAGGTCCCACCCTAAGGGACCAATTTGGACAACACCAAAAACAAAACAAGGAGAAGCGCCTTTAAATATGTCAAATTGCTTAAGGGCAATTTCACACCACATGCAGTGAATTGCGTTTTTTATGCATCAAAAATGCATGGAAAGTTGGTTATATGGTTCTAAATGGCAGTGTTTGTTCCAGTGCATTTTACCTGCACTGGACTGTACTGGAACGCTGCAAAACGCATCAAAAACGCACCGGAACACACCTAAATGCACCAAAAATGCACTGGAACACACTTGTCCTTATCTATGGTTAATAAAAAAGAGGGGTGAAAAAAAAGCACTGGACTGCATCAAAAAAGCACCTGGAACGCATCCAGATTACGTTTCTAGGGTGTGAACTGGCCCTAGTTCACGCCATGGAAACGCAGTCTGGATGCGTTCCAGGGTGCATGTGCGCATTTGACGCGTTCCAGTGCATTTTTTATGTGTTTTTGGTGCGTTTTTGATGCAGTCCAGTGTTTTTTCCCCCTCTTTTCACTTAGGACAAGTGTGTTGCAGTGCGTCTTTGGTGCATTTAGGTGCGTTCCGGTACATTCCAGTGCGTTTTTGGTACGTTCCGTAGCGTTTTTGATGTGTTTTACTGTGGTCCAGTACAGTTCTGTACATAAAAAAATGCAGCATGACCAATTTTTTTTTCTTTCTGAAATGCACTGGAACGAACTGCAGTGGTGTGAACTATGCCATTGGCATTAATGTGATCAACTGTCTTTGCGTTTTTCATGCATCAAAAAAATGCAGTGGACTGCATCCGGTGTGAACTGGCCCTAAATATCATACCTGGGGGGGTGTCTATAGTATGCCTGTAAAGTAGCGCATGTTTTCCATGTTTATAACAGTTCGAGAGCAAAATGACATTTCTAAAGTAAAATAATAGTCATTTAAAAGGACTCGCGTCTAATGAATTGCTGGTTCCCGTCAATACAGATAAAAGTAATTGAAAGTCTTTGAAAAAAAAAAAAAATGCGTGGGGGTTCCCCCAAATTCCATTACCAGGCCCTTCAGGTCTGGTATGGATTTTAAGGGGACCCCCGCGCCAAACTTAAGAAAATGGCGTGGGGGTCCCCCTAAAAATCCATACCAGACCCTTTATCCGAGCACGCAACCTGGCAGGCCGCAGGAAAAGTTGGGGGGACGAGAGAGCGCCCCCCCTCTCCTGAACCGTACCAGCAGCGGATAGTGTCCAGCAAGCGCTGTGCCTGCGCAGTACGGGCCGGACACTATCCGATGGCCGGACAGTTTTTGTCAGAACACCGGTATACATGTCTATTCTGCACAAGGTACGGACAAGTCCTGTGGGATCCATGCCTGGTTCATTTTAATGAACGTGAGCTTGTCCACATTGGCTCTGGACAGGCGGCTGCGCTTGTCTGTGATAACGCCCCCTGCCGTGCTAAATACAGGTTCAGATAATACACTGGCTGCAGGGCAGGCCAGCACCTTCAAGGCGTAAAGGGAAAGCTCAGGCCATGTGCCCAATTTGGAGACCCAGAAGTTTAAGGGGGCAGACCCGTCATTCAGTACGTGTAGGCGTGTGCACACATACTGCTCCACCATGTTGGTGAAATGCTGCCTCCTGCTAAGACGTTCCATCTCAGTTGGTGGTGCTGGTTGTTGTGGTGTGCTGACAAAGCTTTTCCACATTTCGGCCATGCTAACCCTGCCTTCTGAGGTGCTGGCGGTGCCCCGGCTACGTTGGCGACCTCTTCCTCCTCCTCTGCCTTCGCCTTGTGCTTCCACCGTACCCCCGCTGTTAGGTGGGAATGCCACCAGCAGCGCGTCTACCAGCGTGCGCTTGTACTCGCACATCTTACGATCACGCTCCAGTGAGGGAATTAAGGACGGTAGGTTGTCCTTGTAAAGGGGATCCAGCAGGGTGGCCACCCAGTAATCAGCACCAGTTAGAATGTGGGCAACTCGGCGGTCGTTGCGGAGACACTGCAGCATGGAATTGCTCATGTGTGCCAGGCTGCCCAGAGGCAACGAAAAGCTGTCCTCTGTGGGAGGTGTATCGTCTGTCAGGTGATGGCCAGATGGTCTGGGTGTCACCCTGCTGTGAACATGGTTCCTCCTCCTCCTCCATCTCCTCCTCCTCATCCTCCACCTCGTCATCCTCCAGAACTGTGCCCTTACTGCCGGACAATTGTGTACCTGCCATTTGTTGGTGCAGGAACCCACCCTCATAGCCACTTGTGAATGACTGCCCTGAAAGCCTTGGAAATGATCCCGGTTCCTCCTCCTCCTGTGCCACATCCTCTTCCATCATCGCCCGAAGCGTTTTTTCAAGGAGGCATAGAACTGGGATAGTAACACTGAGAACGGCATCATCGGCACTGGCCATGTTGGTGGAGTACTCGAAACAGCGCAACAAGGCACACAGGTCTCGCATGGAGGCCCAGTTATTGGTGGTGAAGTGGTGCTGTTCCACAGAGCAACTCACGCGTGCATGCTGCAGCTGAAACTCCACTATCGCCTGCTGCTGCTCGCACAGTCTGGCCAGCATGTGCAAGGTGGAGTTCCAACTTGTGGGCACGTCACATATGAGGTGGTGAGCGGGAAGGCCAAAGTTACGCTGCAGCGCTGACAGGCGAGCGGCAGCAGGGTGAGAACGCCGAAAGTGCGCACAGACGGCCTGCACTTTCTGCAGCAGCTCTGGCATATCGGGGTAATTTTTTAGGAATTTCTGGACCAACAAGTTCAGCACATGCGCCAGGCAAGGGATGTGCATCAAACCGGCTAGGCCCAGAGCTGCTACAAGATTTCGCCCATTATCGCACACCACCAGGCCGGGCTTGAGGCTCACTGCTACCAACCACTCATCGATCTGTTGTTCCATGTCCCTTCACAACTCCTGCGCGGTGTGGGGGTTTTTCCCCCAAACAGGAAAGTTTTAAAACTGCCTCCTGTTGTTTACCCCTGGCTGTGCTGAAGTTGGTGGTGAAGGTGTTACGCTGACCGGATGAGGAGGCGGTAGAGGGTGAGGAAGCGGAGTAGGAGGAGTTAGCAACAGGAGGCAAACTGAAGCACCCTGCAATTCTCGGTGGTGGAAGGACATGCGCCAAACTGCTATCTGTCTCAGGCCCAGCCGCCACTGCATTTACCCAGTGTGCTGTTAGGGAGATATAACGTCCCTGATCGTGCTTACTGGTCCACGCATCCGTAGTTAGGTGGATCTTGCCAAAGATGGCGTTGCGCAGTGCACACCTGATTTTGTCCCCCACTTGGTTGTGCAGGGAAGGGATGGTTCACATGGAAAAGTAGTGGCGGCTAGACATGACGTACTGTGGGACAGCCAATGCCATCAGTCTTTTAATAGATAGAGACCTTTCTTGGTTTTTGAGGTGTCTACTCCACTGCAGCTCGTGCTTTGCACTTAGATGCCTGGTCATGCAGGTTGTGCTCAGGTTGAGAACGTTTATGCCTCGCTTCAGGCTCTGATTGCACAGCGTGAAAACCACTTGTGTCTTGTCATCAGCACATTGTCTGAAGAACTGCCACACTAGGGAACTCCTTGGACCTGGCTTTGGTGTGCTCGGTCCCTTGCTGCGTTGGGCAGTAGCAGACGTACTGTCTAGGGGACGGACGCTCCACTTTTGCACCCTGCTCCCTCTTCTGCTGTGCTGGTGGCTCTGTGCGACCACCGCCTCTTCCTCCGAACTACACTGGTCATGACGTGATTCCATGTGGGGTCGAGGACCTCATCATCCTCCACATCATCTAACACCCAGTCTTCACCCCTGCCCTCCTTGTCTGTCTGCACAATTGTGAAAGCAGCAGCAGTTGGCACCTGTGTTTCTTCATCAACCCGAGACGTGCTGCGA
Source organism: Rana muscosa (assembly GCA_029206835.1). Taxonomy (NCBI): domain Eukaryota; kingdom Metazoa; phylum Chordata; class Amphibia; order Anura; family Ranidae; genus Rana; species Rana muscosa. The sequence goes on along the minus strand of CM055127.1, from coordinate 236,789,069 downwards.
TGCTCCTCCCATGTACTCATCATGAAACATAAGTGGTTGGGCATCGGAGCACACAATCTCTTCCACTTCTGGGGCAGGGCTAGGTGGATGGCCCTGGGAAACCCTGCTAACAGAGTCATCGAAAAGCAGAAGAGACTGCTGCATGATTTGGGGCTTAGACTGCTCTGCTGATTTGCAAGGGGGTGAGGTAAAAGACTGATGGACATCGGCTGCAGGTGCCAACTCTGATCTTTCATCAGGAGACTGGGTGGGAGACAATGTGAAGGAACCGGAGGCACTGTCAGCAACCCAATCTACTATCGCCTGTACTTGTCCTGGCCTCAACATTCGTACAGCCTCATTAGGCGCGACAAAATACTGCTGCAGGCTCTGTCGCCTACTCGCACCTGAGGAAGGTGTTTTACTTGTGCGTGTAGCTGCCACAGATCGACCACGTCCTCTCCCTGCAACAGGAGCTCCACCAGCAGCACCACGACCGGGGCCACGTCCCTTCTTTGACGTTCTCATATTTTCCTCATTTAGGATCTTGCCCTAAATGGGTGTTTTTGCAATAGTAGAACACACCCACAGTATGTAAACGGTGTATCTCACACCTACAGAAATGCAGAAAATGCTATTCAAAAAAAAGTTTTTGCCCTAAAAAAAAATTTTTGGAATAGCACAATAGAAGAAAAATATATAAATTGTGTATCACACACCTCCAGATATGCAGAAAACACTGCAAAATATTTATTTTTTTGCACTAAATTTGTGTTTTTGCAATAGCAGAATACACCCACAGTATGTACAGGGTGTATCTCACAGTAACATATGCAGTGCTGGTGTCAGGTCTGCCAGGAAACTACAACCGTCCCTCCGCTTTCCTGACCGGTAGTCTTGTTATCCCGGTGTCAGGTGGAGGGACGGCTGAGATCTCCCACAGACAGGAAATAGGGAACCACAAAGGAAGGTGCAGATAGCCTAACCACAACCCCCAGCAACAACTCACGGTTAGTAGGCAGAAGACAGGATCCCAGGAGGGAAAAGGACAACACAGGTAACGTAGTCAGAACAAGCCAGGGAGAGTCGGCAGCAAGGTTAACCAGGTTCAAGGGATAATCCAGGAATCGTAGTCAAGACGAGCCAAGTAGGTAACCAAAAAGCAAGAGCATCCATAAACAGGAACCTATCCTAAGGCACGGACAGGAAGGGGAAGTGGGAATATATAGGGACACTAATGAGAAGACTGCTGACAGCTGGTCCCAGGGTGGAGCAAACATCCCCACTAGTGAAAAAGAACATAACTACGATGCTAACATAAAACCAGTTCACTGGTGGTTCAGGACATAGGAAAACAGTCTATGAACACCAGGCCCTGGGATCAAATCCCAGACACGGCGTGACAGTACCCCCCACACAAAGATGCCCCCAAACCTATTTGGGTTTGGATGGGTGCCTGTCGTGGAAGGACTTGACCAGCCGTGGGGCATGAACATCACGAGCAGGCACCCAAGTCCTCTCTGCAATGGAGTAGCCCTTCCAGTCCACCAGATATTGTAATTGTCTACCCCTATGTCGGGAATCCAGAATTTTGCTAACTTCATACTCTTGATGGTCATCCACAGAGACTGGAGAGGGACGTCTAGAGGGGAGAGAGAATCTATTCTTGACAAAGGGCTTAAGCAAAAGATACATGAAATGTATTGGAAATACGAAGATGAAGGGGCAAGCGTAGTTTATAAGCCACAGGGTTGACCTGACAGAGAATGCGAAAAGGTCCTATAAATCTAGGACCTAACTTGGAGGAAGGTTGTCGCAGTTTCATGTTCTTGGTGGACAACCAAACCAGCTGATTAAGACAATAGCGGGGTGCAGGTTTTCTGTGACGATCTGCATACCCCTTGTATCTATGTACAGACTGAAGCAGAACCTTTCTTATGTTTCTCCAGTGCGTAGTCAATCTTGATACCATGTTGGCTGCCGCAGGTACCTCCACCAAGGAAGACTGGAAGGGGAGAACCCTGGGTTGATACCCAAAAGGCAGCTTGGAAAGGGGAGCATCTAAGGGAAGAGTGCCACTGCGAATTGTGTGCTAGTTCTGCTAGAGGTAACATCTCGCTCCAGTTGTCATGTTCAGCATTGATATAAGCTCGTAGGTAGATCTCCAAATCTTGATTGACCCTCTCTGTCTGGCCATTAGATTGAGGATGGTATCCAGAGGACAGGGAATTCTTGATCCCCAGATGTTTGCAAATGGCCCTCCAGAACGAGGATATGAATTGAGGGCCTCTATCGCTAACAATATCAACAGGGATGCCGTGTAAGCGGATGACATTCTCAATAAAGGATAAAGCCAGGCTTGGGGCAGAAGGTAGTGCGGGCATGGGAATGAAGTGGGCCAACTTTGAAAATCGGTCCACTATCACCCAAATTATGGTATTTCCACTGGAGGTGGGCAAGTCCACGATAAAATCCATGCTGATATGAGTCCAGGGAGCACGAGGAACAGGTAACGGTTGAAGTAGACCTTGTGGAACAGAACGATGCATTTTGATGGCAGCACAAACTGAACAGGCTCTAACAAAGGCTATAACATCCTTTTTTAGAGTAGGCCACCAAACCAGGGACTTCAAACGTAGGAAGGTTTGGTTGATACCAGGGTGTCCGGATACCATCTGGCCATGGGCCCACTAACACTTTTCGTAATTCTAGGGGAACAAACAAGGTATTGGGTGGAACTGAGAGATTAGAAGGTGCCCGAGACTGTGCGGCCAACAAGTTCCTTTGTAAAGCAGTATCCAGTTGTGCAATAATTCGTTCCGGAGGAACAATATGATCAGGAGGTATTTGCAGATTCTCACAAGGGAATTGCCGAGACAGGGCATCGGCCTTGGTGTTCTTGGTGCCAGGAATGTACGTCACTACAAAGTTGAATCGGGTGAAGAATAACGCCCAGCGGGCTTGTCTGGGATTCAGTCTTTGGGCCTTCTCTAAGTAGATTAGGTTCTTATGGTCAGTTTGAACCACAACAGGAAATTCCGTACCTTCTAAAAGATGTCTCCATTCGGAAAATGCTAATTTTATAGCTAAAAGTTCTCTATTCCCTATGTCATATTTTTGTTCTGCAGCAGAGAACTTCTTGGAGAAAAAGGCAACCGGATGCAACTTGTTAGAAGTGGGTTCTTGTTGGGATAATACTGCTCCGGCCCCTACTTCGGAGGCATCAACTTCCAAGAAATATTGAGCCGAAGGCTGAGGATGGCGAAGAACAGGAGCAGAGCAAAAAGCAGATTTTAGAAGGTCGAAAGCCTCCAGAGCTTCAGGAGGCCACAGAGCATTTGGTCCCTTTTTTTGTGAGGACAGTGATGGGAGCCAAAATTTTGGAGAAATTCTTGATGAATTTGCGGTAGTAGTTACAAAATCCAATAAAAACGCTGTATTTCCTTTAAGGTAGAAGGTCTAGGCCATTGTAAGATAGCATCGAGTTTCTTGGAGTCCATCTGGAATCCATTAGATGAAATTATATAACCTAAGAAAGGTATTTCCGATTGTTCAAAAGAGCACTTGGAAGGTTTGGCGTACAGCTTATGATCTCTTAAACGTTGAAGAACAGTGCCACGGTGAAGCTTTAAGTCTTTAGAGTGAATGAGTATATCATCTAAATAGACAACAACAAAAGAGTCAAGTAGATCCCTGAAAATATTCACAAACTCTTGAAATACCGCGGGAGCATTGCAAAGCCCAAAAGGCATCACAAGACACTCATAATGCCCCCTTCTGGTATTAAAAGCTGTCTTCCATTCATCTCCTGCTTTAATTCTAATGAGGTTATATGCAGACCGAAGATCCAATTTGGTAAAGATCTTTGACCCCTGGACACGGTCAAACAGCTCAGTAATTAAGGGCAACGGATACCGATTTTTTACAGTAATACGGTTGAGAGATCTGTAGTCAACGCAGGGTCTAAGTCCTCCATCTTTTTTCTCCACGAAAAAGAAGCCTGCTCCCACAGGAGAGGAGGAAGGCCGGATGAAACCCTTTTTTAGACTGTCTTCAATGTATTCCTCCATAGCCTTGGTTTCCGCAAGGTTAAGAGGATAGGTTCTCCCCTTAGGAAGAGGAGAACCGGGAAGCAAGTCAATAGCACAGTCATACGGGCGGTGTGGAGGGAGGCCCTCTGCTTTTTCAGAAAATACGTCAGCAAACCCGGCATAAGCCTCCGGTAGTTCAGGGACAGTAGAGACCCCAAGAATGGACACTTTATTACGTATAAACTTTTGGATACAGTGAACATGACAAAAGGTGCTCCAGGCAGAAATTTGACCAGAGGACCAGTCAATAGATGGGTTATGTTTACATAACCAAGGGAACCCAAGAATTACAGGATACTTAGGAGACGGAATGACATTTAATGATAGCTCTTCAGAATGCAGAGCCCCCACTAGAACGGAAAGGGGCTTGGTCTCTAGAGAGATAAGTCCATCACCAAGAGGTTCTCCGCCAAGAGTAGTTACACACAGAGGTGGATCTTTCGGAACCGTCGGAATCTGAAGACTCTTAACCAGCGTTGCATCGAGAAATACCCCACCTGCACCGGAATCAACAAAGGCAACGGTGGAGTAGCTCTTATTGTTCCAAGATAATAATACGGGTACTACTAATCTCTCTAGAGGAGGTTTCAAAACAGTGTGGCCTAATGGGGCTCCTTGATCTCCCATTAAGCCCGGGAGTTTTTTCAGTCGCAGCGGACAAGAACGCAGGAAGTGACCCAGCTTACCACAAAATAGACAGAGGCCTAGAGTTCTGCGTCTGGTACGTTCATCATCAGACAAACGCACAGCCCCTACATCCATGGGTTCTTCCTCAAACCCGGCGGTTGGAGGAAAAAAATTGTCTGACGGTCCCTCTCAGACTGGCGTTCAGAGAAGCGAGTATCCACGAGGATACACAAATTGATGAAATCCTCCAATGCCACTGGGATCTCACGGTAAGTTAATTCGTCCTTAATGCGTTCCGCTAGACCTCTGCGGAAGGCGGCCTTAAGGGCGCAATTATCCCAGGAAGTATCTGCCGCAAGTGTGCGGAATTCTATTGCATAAGATGCTACTGTGCGTTTACCCTGGTGTAAGTCAAGAATACTGGCCTCAGCTGCCCTTACTCTGTCAGGAACGTCAAATATTCTCTCAACGGTTTGCATAAACGTTTCTGTAATCAGTAAGTACAGGGGAATCTTTCTCAAGAAGAGGCGACACCCAGGACAGAGATCTACCCTTAAGCAAGGAAATAATAAATGTCACCTTGGCTTGGGTAGAGGTAAACACAGAAGGTTGATTTTTAAAATGCAACCGGCAATGGTTGAGAAATCCCCTGCAATCCAAGGGGTTCCCATCATACTTATCGGGGAGAGGTATCTTTGGAGCTGGAGAGCCCACAGATTTAGACACAACTACAGGTTCCCCAACCCCAGACTCAAGATTTTTTGGTGTAGCAGGACTAGTACCATGTGCCGAGGCCAAAGTAGATAACAGAGTAGCAATGGCACCCAATTTCTCCTCCAATGACTGTACATGATTAGCCTGCTCACCCAACATCTGACCCTGTAGAGAGACTGCCTGCACCAGCTCGCTGAGGTCCATCTGGCCTTAGGATAATGTCAGGTCTGCCAGGAAACTACAACCGTCCCTCCGCTTTCCTGACCGGTAGTCTTGTTATCCCGGTGTCAGGTGGAGGGACGGCTGAGATCTCCCACAGACAGGAAATAAGGAACCACAAAGGAAGGTGCAGATAGCCTAACCACAACCCCCAGCAACAACTCACGGTTAGTAGGCAGAAGACAGGATCCCAGGAGGGAAAAGGACAATACAGGTAACGTAGTCAGAACAAGCCAGGGAGGGTCGGCAGCAAGGTTAACCAGGTTCAAGGGATAATCCAGGAATCGTAGTCAAGACGAGCCAAGTAGGTAACCAAAAAGCAAGAGCATCCATAAACAGGAACCTATCCTAAGGCACGGACAGGAAGGGGAAGTGGGAATATATAGGGACACTAATGAGAAGACTGCTGACAGCTGGTCCCAGGGTGGAGCAAACATCCCCACTAGTGAAAAAGAACATAACTACGATGCTAACATAAAACCAGTTCACTGGTGGTTCAGGACATAGGAAAACAGTCTATGAACACCAGGCCCTGGGATCAAATCCCAGACACGGCGTGACAGCTGGTGCACTGAGCTTTCAGATAAAAGTTATATTTCCTCTGGCACTGGGCTCATGGCAGTGTAAAAAGACTGTGCACTGCAACCCAACCAGGTAAATCTATGTAGATCGCTGAGTTATTAGAATAGATTTCTGAATCTGGACTCCTAGATAATTCTCCCTCCCAAAAAGCAGCAACAGGAACCTTGCCCTACACTGTCTATCTTTTCTCTCAGTGCAGTGTAAAATGTTTGTGCACTGCACCCACACAACTAAATCTATGTAGATCGCTGACAAATTAGAATCTATTTCAGAATCAGGACTGACTCCTATCATGTAATTCTCTCCCTCACAGCAACAGCAGCCAGGAACCTTTCCCTAACCTATCTAATGCAGAGTGACGCGCTGTGCTGTGTGCCTCTAGCTTATATAGAGGCTGGGTCACGTGCTGCACTGGCCAATCACAGCCATGCCATTAGTAGGCATGGCTGTGATGGCTTCTAAGGGCACACCAGTTAAACTAAAGTTGATTGGCTGCCCTGCAGCTTTTAAAAATGCGCCATTACATCGTCGAACACCGGACCCGAACATACAGTCAATTGTTCGGGTTCGGGACCCAAAAGTCCGGTACGAACTCAAACTTTACAATTCGGGTTCGCTCAACTCTAGTCAGGTGCCGACCATTTGAAATATTTTTCTCCCGTTTATTATCCTTTTTCTTTGCATTTAGGCTAGAATACCAATAGGATCTAATCTGATGTCCTCATTAATGGACCCTCTCTGATATTCCAAACACATATGCTTGAGCTTTGATGCATGTAAACGTTGACGTGCTGTTTCCATACATTTGTGTCCCCTGCCACGTGTCAGGTGACACACACCTGTTGTTTATGAGGATCTATAGGAGCCTGGAGGTATTAGTTTGTGTCTTTAGTAATTCGTTCATTATTATTTGAATGTATTTTTTGTTCCAACAAATGTGTAATATTATTTGTATCTATAAACTATCTGTATCTATTTTAGATAAACTAAAGTCCCTGTGCGTCCCTGAATAAGCCTAATCTAGGCTGCAAGCCTGCGACTTTGAAGTCACAAAGCACTGCGCTGTATTTTCTTTCCTCTCTATTTAAATTTTAAATACCATGTATTTCATGAATAAAACACAGATATTTTTATGAATTTAATTTTTCCTTTGCTTTTCTTAAATTGTTAAATTTTCAATAAGCACCAGTAAAATCCCATCGATCTCCCCGAATCGGGGCTTTTCTATACATTTGTCTACAGGGATGTAGGTGCTATTGAACATATATAATTTATTTATATAGGTGATTTAAAGGTAAACTGGCCAATCACTGTTGTTTCCCAGACAAAGGCTGTGTCAGGTGAGTTTTGCTGGGTCTTAAAGGGATCCTAGTACTGGCACTAATGCTGGGGGTTATTATTGCTGCTGCTGACACCAATGCTGTGGATTGTTATTTTGTAAATTGGCACTGATGTTGGTCTTTATTATTAAATTTGAGATTGGCAATTGGCACTGATGTTGGTGGTTATTATTAATATTGAGATTGGCACCGATGCTGGGGGATATAATTGCAGAAACTAGTACTGAGCTGGTGGTCATTAATATCGGCTTGCCGACCATATTACATGTATTACCATATTACCGCCTCTTCTGCACTGGATCATGCACTAGGTACCACCACTCCTGGGTAGTTGGCACACGCATGTGCTGCCAGTAACCCGGCTGTGCTGTGATGATGTATCAGATGCTGATCAGTGGGTACTGGCCAATGGATGACCACCGCCACTCACTGATCGTTTGGGAAGAGACACAGGACAGAGCTCTGCCTATGTAAACAAGGCAGAGCTCTGTCCTGTCAGCGGGGAAACTAAGCTACATTATTTTAAAAGCACTTAAAGTACCTCTAATAAAATACATATATTTAAAATGTGTGAGTGAACTCTGTTTCTATGGAATTAAACCTAATTTAATTTGTATTGTTTTAAGCATTTTCCTGTTTTTAAATTACACTGAATCTTTCTTTATGGGGGGGCAGTTTGCCATCTTTGCCCTTGGCACTGCATGAAACATCATGGGACATTTAGTATATCGGCTGGAAAAGGAAGGTAACGGAAAGTCAGAGAACTTTGAAATTCAGCCAGAAGAAGGAGTGACATCACAGATACAGAAACCTGCTATTTACAGCTAAGGAGGTAAGTAACACACAAACTGTGATTCAATTATATGCACAATACATCTTTTGGGGAGGAAAAGTTTTTCTTTAAATAAATGATTCACAAATGATGAAACAAAAAGTCCTTAAATATGCATATATGACCAACCACCAGTGAATTCCAGATATCACAGTCTTCACTTCAATGGATCACCCACGTGCAGAGGCGTACTAAGTGGGGGGCGGGGGGGGCGGGCCGCCACGGGTGACAGACACTGGGGGGTGTCAGGCCGGCGCCTCCCCCCCCCGCGGCTGAAATGAAGACAGGTTTAAGCCGCGGCACCGCAGCGGTGACCGCCAGGAAGAACACACATAGCCTGTAGAGGCTTTGCAAGAAGAGGGGGGGTCGCGAGCCGAGTGACACCCACAGCGATCCCCCTCTCTCGTTGCCGCGCCGCAGCTCTGCTCAGTCTCGGCTGAGTGCCGAGCAGAGTGAAGCCGCCTCCCCCTCCCTACACAGGGGGAGGGGACCCGTCCGTCACCTGACCAGTTCTGTATGTGCAACTGTGCATGTCCCACGCTTATTGTCAGACTGAGGTACATTATGTGCCTGTACTGTGGGGGGGGTCTGTACTGTGGGGGGCTGCACTGTAGGGGTGTCTGTATTGTGGGGGGTGTCTGTATTGTGGGGGGTGTCTGCACTGTAGGGGGTGTCTGTACTGTGGGGGGTCTGTACTGTGTGGGGGTCTGTACTGTGGGGGGTCTGTACTGTGGGGGGGCCGGGGGTCTGCACTGTAGGGAGGTCTGTACTGTGGGTGGGGGTCTGCACTGTGGGGGTGGCCTGCACTGTGGGGGGGTTTGCACTGTGGGGGTGGTCTGCACTGTGGGGGTGTCTGTACTGTGGGGGGGGGCTGCACTGTGGGGGGGGGTCTGTACTGTGTGGGGGTCTGCACTGTGGGGGGCTGTGTAATGTAAAGGGGCCCAGAGGTGTAAGGGTGCTGTGTAATGTAAAGGGGTCCAGAGTACTGTGTAATGTAAAGGGGTCCAGAGTACTGTGTAATGTAAAGGGGTCCAGAGGTGTAAGGGTGCTGTGTCATGTAAAGAGGTCCTTAGGTGCAAGGTGCTGTGTAATGTAAAGGGGTCCAGAGTGCTGTGTAATGTAAAGGGGTCCAGTGGTGTAGGGTGCTGTGTAATGTAAAAAGGTCCTTAGGTGCAAGGTGCAGTGTAATGTAAAAGGGTCCAGAGGTGCATGGTGCTGTGTAATGTAAAGGGGTCCAGAGGTGCAGGGCGCTGTGTAATGTAAAGGGGTGCAGGGTGCTGTGTAATGTAAAGGGGTCCAGAGGTGTAGGGTGCTGTGTAATGTAAAGGGGTCCAGAGGTGCAAGGTGCTGTGTAATGTATAGGGGTCCAGAGGTGCAAGGGGCTGTGTAATGTAAAGGGGTCCAGAGGTGCAAGGTGCTGTGTAATGTAAAGGGGTGCAAAGTGCTGTGTAATGTATAGGGGTCCAGAGGTGCAGGTTGCTGTGTAATGTAAAGGGGTCCAGAGGTGCAAGGTGCTGTGTATTGTAAAGGGGTCCAAAGGTGCAAAGTGCTGTGTAATGTATAGGGGTGCAGGGTGCTGTGTAATGTATAGGGTTCCAGAGGTGCAGGGTGCAGTGTAATGTAAAGGGGTCCAGAGGTGCAAGGTGCTGTGTAATGTAAAGGGGTCCAAAGGTGCAAAGTGCTGTGTAATGTATAGGGGTCCAGAGGTGCAGGGTGCTGTGTAATGTATAGGGGTCCAGAGGTGCAGGGTGCTGTGTAATGTATAGGGGTCCAGAGGTGCAAGGTGCAGTGTAATGTATAGGGGTCCAGAGGTGCAGGGTGCAGTGTAATGTAAAAGGGTGCAGGGTGTAAAGGGGTCCAGAGGTGTAGGGTGCTGTGTAATGTAAAGGGGTCCAGAGGTGCAAGGTGCTGTGTAATGTAAAGGGGTCCAAAGGTGCAAAGTGCTGTGTAATGTATAGGGGTCCAGAGGTGCAGGGTGCTGTGTAATGTATAGGGTTCCAGAGGTGCAGGGTGCAGTGTAATGTAAAGGAGTCCAGAGGTGCAAGGTGCTGTGTAATGTATAGGGGTCCAGAGGTGCAAGGGGCTGTGTAATGTAAAGGGGTCCAGAGGTGCAGGGTGCTGTGTAATGTAAAGGGGTCCAAAGGTGCAAAGTCCTGTGTAATGTATAGGGGTCCAGAGGTGCAGGGTGCTGTGTAATGTATAGGGGTCCAGAGGTGCAGGGTTCTGTGTAATGTATAGGGGTCCAGAGGTGCAGGGTGCTGTGTAATGTATAGGGGTCCAGAGGTGCAGGGTGCAGTGTAATGTATAGCGGTCCAGAGGTGCAAGGTGCAGTGTAATGTAAAGGAGTCCAGAGGTGCAAGGTGCTGTGTAATGTATAGGGGTCCAGAGGTGCAAGGGGCTCTGTAATGTAAAGGGGTCCAGAGGTGCAAGGTGCTGTGTAATGTAAAGGGGTCCAAAGGTGCAAAGTGCTGTGTAATGTATAGGGGTCCAGAGGTGCAGGGTGCTGTGTAATGTATAGGGGTCCAGAGGTGCAGGGTGCAGTGTAATGTATAGGGGTCCAGAGGTGCAGGGTGCAGTGTAATGTAAAAGGGTCCAGAGGTGCAGGGTGCTGTGTAATGTAAAGGGGTCCAGAGGTGCAGGGTGCTGTGTAATGTAAAGGGGTCCAGTGGTGCAGGGTGCTGTGTAATGTAAAGGGGTCCAGTGGTGCAGTTGTGGAGAGGGGGTACACAGTAGTGACAAAGAGATATTGAAGGATACAGAGGTATGCAGGGGGCACAGTGGGGTGTTTTTACATTTTAATGTGGGGGGGGGGCTGCCAGATATAGGATCCGCCCCGGGTGCCAAATACTCTAGGTACGCTCCTGCCCACGTGATGCATAATACCCAGGGAATCAGCTGCGCTCACCTTCTAGTCAATAGTCAAGGTCAAACGCACTTTTGCCTCTCCAGGACTATACTCTAACTGGCTCTCTTAGTTCCCAGTAACCATCACAGACAGTGATACATGGACTAGAGCTTCTGTTCAACCTTCTTCTCTCCATGTGACATGTACTCGTGTAAAAGGAATAAAACCAATAGTGGTCTCCATACATTTAAAAACAATTTAATAAAATCTAAAACAGAAGACTCACAAACAAATGCACTCTCGTGCCATGCACTCTCATGCCATGTTCTGCACAGAGTTATAAAAGTCTCCACACTGCCTGGTGGTGGCATTATTTGTGCTGACTTGACTCCATTCATAAAAGTTACACCTCCAAAGGCTTCCTCAGAAGGATGAGGGCAGGCTAGCACAACCTCTTTATATAAAATACTGTCCGGCTTTGAGCTCCAAATTCTTGCCAGGCAGTAGCCAAACCAGGCAGAAAAAAGTGCAAACACTACAGGCAACCACCTGGCTTTGATCAGCTCCCCAGTCACATCAGAAACACATAAATGCAACTTCCATGTATGTACAGTTGTGCTCATAAGTTTACATACCCTGGCAGAATTTATGATTTCTTGGCCATTTTTCAGAGAATAAATGAATGATAACACAAAAACTTTTCTTTTACTCATGGTTAGTGTTTGGCTGAAGCCATTTATTATGAATCAACTGTGTTTACTCTTTTTAACCACTTCCCGCCCAGTCAATAGTAAATTGACGTCCGGGAAGTGGTTGCATTATCCACACTGGACGTCTATTGACGTCCTGCAGGATAATGCCTTGCGCGCGCCCTCGGACACAGCGCTTCCTCGATCATGGTAAACAGCCAATTTGATTGGCTGTTTACCATGTGATCGGCTGTGACGAAGTCACAGCCGATCACATGTCACAACAAACTCGGCGGCGCGCTCCGTGCGCGCCGCCAGAGGCTTGCAGAGCGGGGATCGGGGAAGGCGAGTGTCCCTTGGACACAGCGCGTCCCCGATTAGGGTAAACAGCCAATGAAATTGGCTGTTTACCACGTGACCGGCTGTGTCCAATCACAGCCGGTCACAAATGTAAACAAACAGCAGGAGTTACTACCTGATCCCTGCTCTCTCCTCACACACCGATCTGTGAGGAGAGAGCAGAGATCAGTAAGTGAGATCAGTGTAGTTTGTCTACATTCATTTACAGTGCACAACATGGCCCCCCCCCAATAAAGAGGACCTGTCACACAGCCCAGCACATCAATCAGCCCATCTGTCAATCAGCCCATCTGTCAATAAATAAATCAGCCAATCTGTCAATAAATCAATCAGCCCATCTGTCACAGGCCCACCTCCATCAGTACCGCCACACAGGCTACCAGTACCGCCATCGGTACCAGTACCGCCATTAGTACCGCCATCAGGCCCAGCATCCATACTTCCAGGCCCGCTACCAGTATCGCCACTAGTGCCGCCATCGGTACCACCACCCGTACCACTGTCGGTAGTGCCACCACCACCTGTACCACCACCAGCTGTACCGCCATAGGTACCACCACCACCCGTACCGCCATCACCACCACCCGTACCGCCACCACCACCACCCGTACCGCCATCGGTACGGCCACCACCCGTACCGCCACCTGTACCGCCATCGGTACCGCCACCACCCGTACCGCCATCGGTAGCGCCACCACCACCACTCGTACCCCCATCGGTACCGCCACCACCCGTACCGCCATCGGTACCGCCACCACCACCACCCGTACCGCCACCTGTACCGCCATCGGTACCGCCACCACCACCACCCGTACCGCCACCACCACACCTGTACCGCCAACGGTACCACCACCACCTGTACTGCCATTGGTACCACCACCACCCATACCGCCATCGGTACCACCACACAGGCCCACCACTAATACCTCCATCGGTACCACCACACAGACCGCCACCACTACCACTACACAGGCCCACCAATAAGCACTGCCATAATGTCCCAAAGGGTTTACACACCTGAGGAGGCATATGCCATTCTTGCCATGTCGGATGAGGAGAGCAGCGGGGAGCTCCCATTATCCAATTCTGGTTCGGAATACGAGCCAGTGGAGGATAGTGGCTCAGAGTCCGAGTCCCCGGAGGAAACCGTCCCTCCCAAAAGAATGCGATCAGGACCAAGATCAGGAGAACTGCCCACCACCAGCAGCGCCATACCCCAGGAAGAGGAGCCCAGTACAAGTAATAGAAATACACGCCCAACCAGAAGAATCCAGCCCCAGTCCTACCTTCCCGATGCCCTCGCAAATCCCTTATGGTTGCCTGCCAACTCAGGATCCGCTATCATCCCCCCTTTCACCGCACAGCCAGGTGTGCAGCCGGACACTACAAATTTTTCTAAATTAGATTTTTCTTGTTTATTTTTCCCACAAGATTTGCTGCAGAATATAGTGGATCAAACGAATCTGTATGCATCCCAATTTATTGCTGCCAACCCCAATTCTTCCTACGCCCGCATGTTCCAGTGGCGGCGTCTAACATTGGACGAATTTAAATTGTTTTTGGGCCTTACGTTCAATATGGGGATTACAAAAAAGTCCATGCATATTGGTCCAAACGCCCCATCCAACACATGCCCATATATTCCGCTGTAATGTCCAGGAAAAGATACGACATGATTATGCTTTTCTCCACTTCAATGACAATTCACAGTGCCCTCCCCAAGATCATCCCAACTATGACAAATTGTACAAGATACGCCCTCTAATCAATGACTTTTCCCAGCGATTTCAAGAAGTTTTCATCCCAGACCAAAAAATTTGTGTGGACGAGTCCCTCATACATTTCACTGGCCGACTGCAGTTCAAGCAGTATATACCAAGCAAGAGAGCCAGGTATGGGTTAAAATTAAATAAATTATGTGATCGCGCCACTGGATACGTCTTCACATTCAGGATCTACGAAGGCAAAGACTCCCAGCTCCAGTCCTGTGATTGCCCCACATATATTGGAACCAGTGGGAAAATTGTCTGGGAGTTGGCATACCCCCTGTTCGGAAAAGGTTACCATTTATATGTTGACAATTACTATACCAGCCTGCCCCTTTTTCGCCACCTTTACAGTAAGCAAACCCCGGCCTGCGGTACCTTAAAAAAAAAAAACAGAAGGGATTCCCACAAAATGTATTGACCAAAAAATTGCAACCTGGAGAATCGGCATTCATGAGGAACGAGGAGGTGTTGGCCATGAAGTGGAGGGACAAGAAAGATGTCCACATCCTCTCTACGATCCACAATGACACCGCGGTGGAGATCCAAAGAAGACGCGGCCCCATTGTAAAGCCCGAATGTGTCCACGACTACAATTTGTACATGGGGGGGGGGGGGTGGATTTAAACGACCAGATGCTACAGCCCTACTTATCAACCAGAAAGTCCCGTTATTGGCACAAAAAAGTTGCGTTACATCTGTTTCACATGGCCCTTTTTAATTTGTTTGTTTGCTACCAAAAAGCAACTCAAAATCAACAACTCCCCTACCTCCATTATATCGAAGATATCATCGATGGCCCCATTTACCAACAAGATCCCGCCCCAGGAAGCATTCGCTCTGATAGTGTGAGTCGGCTTTACGAGCGACACTATCCCTTTAGCATCCCCCCCACAGAATCTGGAAGAAGACGCCAAAAGAAATGCCGTGTATGCAGCAGAGGAGGAGTAAGAAGAGACACCACCTATTATTGTCCCGATTGTCCCTCCCAACCTGGCCTGTGCATCAGAAATGGCTTCAAAAATTATCATACATCCATTAGTTCCCCTTATTATTAACAGACTGCCATTTCCCCATTTGCCTGCTACCATGTTACTAACTACCTTCCATGTTAATTAACTGACCCTGGCCTGTTTACCGACGATGTCTTTGCTTGCCAATTTAAACCACGTTTCTGACCTCCACGTGCACCAACCTCAGCCTGTTTACCGACGATGCCTCTGCCTGCCGATTTAATCCACGTTTCTGACTTCCACGTGTACCGACCTTGGCCTGTTAATCGACCATGTTTTTGCCTGCCACTTGGACTGATCTTTTGGCCATCTACTTTTAGTACACAGGGGTCTCACATATGTGAGGGGCTTCAGAATAGCGTTCTGAGTAGAGAAAACCAGTTTTTCGTTTTCTGTGCTCCGGGAACAGGGTCTGGTTGCCCGGAGGCTTCAAAGCGATTTGGGTGGGAGAAGCCTCTACCCCTGTCCCCCTGGCCCTAAGCTTGATGGTCCTTCCTGCTGCCTGGACCAATACTTTGGCTGTGCTGACCATATTACTGCCTGTAATGACCCATGACATTATGGACAATGTTTCTTCCTGCTGCTTGGACCAATACTTTGGCTGTGTTGACCATATATCTGCCTGCTGCCTCTACTGACTTTGGACAGCATTTCTCCTGGGACACCTCTGCCTGCTACCTGGACCTGTGCTTTGGCTGTGCTGACAGTATCTCTGCATGTGCGAACTATGGACAGTATTCCTGCCTGCTGCCTGGATGATTGCTTTTGCTGTCGCTGACCTCATCCCTGCCTGCTGCCTGGACCGATGCTCTTCTCTGTGGACCACTGCACTTCTAAAACCACAGGTAATCTTTTGTTATTTGGTATGTACCTGCTATGTGTTAGATATATGAAGGGCCTTCAAAAATGTGATCGGTAGTCAGAAAATGATATGTGCAATTAATGCTGCTAGAATGCCTGGAGGTGCTACTTGGATGTTGGGCCTCTGTATGTGGCCAGGCTGTGTAAAAGTCTCAAACATGTGGTATCGCTATACTCAGGAGGAGTAGCAGAATGCATTTTGGGGTGTCATTTTTGCTATGTATATGCTATGCGTTAGAAATATCTTATAAATGGACAACTTTGTGTAAAAAAAAAGCATTTTCATTTTTTCTCCACATTTTCCAAAACCTTCTGGAAAAAAATGAACCGTTCAAAAGACTCATAATGCTTCATAGATTATACGTTGGGGTGTGTGCTTTCCAAAATGGGGTCATTTTGTGGAAAATTCTATTGTCCTGGTGCTCCAGGGCCTTCAAAATTGTAATAGGTGGTTGAGAAAGGATATGTGTGATTTATGCTTGTAGAACGCCTGAAAATGCTACTTCAATGTTGGGCCTCTGTATATGGCCAGGCTGTGTAAAAGTCTCACACATGTGGTATCGCTATACTCAGGAGGAGTAGCAGAATGCATTTTGGGGTGTCATTTTTGCTATGTATATGCTATGCGTTAGAAATATCTTATAAATGGACAACTTTGTGTAAAAAAAATGCATTTTAATTTTTTCTCCACATTTTCCAAAACCTTCTGGAAAAAAATGAACCGTTCAAAAGACTCATAATGCTTCATAGATTATACGTTGGGGTGTGTGCTTTCCAAAATGGGGTCATTTTGTGGAAAATTATATTGTCCTGGTGCTCCAGGGCCTTCAAAATTGTAATAGGTGGTTGAGAAAGGAGATGTGCAATTTATGCTTATAGAATGCCTGAAAGTGCTACTTCAATGTTGGGCCTCTGTATATGGCCAGGCTGTGTAAAAGTCTCACACATGTGGTATCGCTACACTCAGGAGGAGTAGCAGAATGTATTTTGGGGTATAGTTGCAATTATGCATATGCTGTGTGAGAGAAAAAAATGTTAATATGACCAGTTTGTATAAAAAAATAAAAAAATCCAAATTTTCCCAAGAATTGTGGGAAAAAAATACAACTTCAAAAAACTCACCATGCCTCTTAGTAAATAGCTTGGACTGTCTACTTTACAAAAAGAGGTAATTTGGGGGTATTTGTACTTTCCTGGCTTGTTAGTGTCTCAAGAAATGAGATATGCCTTCAGTACATCAGGCATGATCAGATGTGATCAATTTTCAGTGATTGGCACCATAGTTTGTAGACTCTATAACTTTCACAAAGACCAAATAATATACACTAATTTGGGTTATTTTTACCAAAGATATGTAGCAGTATACATTTTGGCACAAATTTATGAAGAAAAATTACTTATTTGCAAAATTTTATAATAGAAACTAAAAAAAAGTGTGTTTTTTTTAAAAAAAATGCTGTTTTTTTGCTTATATCGCAAAAAATAAAAAACCCAGTGGCGATTTAATACCACCAAAAGAAAGCTGTATTTGTGAGAAGAAAATGATAAAAATTTTGTTTGGATACAGTGTAGCATGACTGAGTAATTGTCATTCAAAATTGGTCTGGGCGGGAAGGTGCATAAGTGCCTGGTATTGAAGTGGTTAAATCATAATCACAACAGAAGCTACCCAAATTACCCTGATCAAAAGTTTACATACCCCAGTTCTTAATACCGTGTATTGCCCTCTTTAACATCAATGACAGCTTGAAGTCTTTTGTGGTATTTGTGGATGAGGCTCTTTATCTTCTCAGATGGTAAAGCTGCCCATTCCTCTTGGTAAAAAGCCTCCAGTTCCTGTAAATTTTTTGGCTGTCTTACATGAACTGCACGTTTCAGATCTCCCCAGTGTGGCTCTGTGATCCACCTCTGTGTTTCACAATAGGAATGGTGTACCTTTCATCATAGGCCTTGTTGACTCCTCTCCAAATGAAGCGTTTATGGTTGTGGCCAAAAAGCTCAATTTTGGTTTCATCACTCCAAATGACTTTGTGCCAGAAGGTTTGAGGCTTGTCTCTGTGCTGTTTGGCGTATTGTATTCTGACTCTGATTGTTGTGAAGCGATTTATCCCTTGTGAGACCTCTATGCCTGGCCTGTATAACATATAATCACTGAGCACAATCCTTATCAGATAGCTGAACTTACCACAGTGGTGCTTTATTCTGAACATCAGGTTACAGCAGATGACAGGATACAACAGATGAATAGGTTGTGGTATTTATGCGGTCAAAAGATGATATTGTCTGTAGCTTACTATGCAGAATACATATGTCCTGCTACATGTGGCCTGTTAGCTACATCCATGACACAGGAAGTACAATCTCAGGAAGAAGCATTACATACAAAGGAAATGCGTCATAACATCAGGGAAAGGGAACATGGAAAAACAAGTGCATTACCACAAAAGGTCACTAGATGGCAGCATGTGAACTAAATATAAACGTCCATAGAAAAATGGTTCAGGGAAACAATGTACATATATTCTATGCCCCGTTGGGGCGGCACACTCCCTGTCTGGCATGGTAAATGTCACTATATGCATCACAACTGCAAATAACAAACAGTGCAATTTGCTTTGATGTCTTAAAGACCTGAAAGACATAAAAAGAACATGCATATAATGCAATAACATTAACTCTTAATTTAAGGTTATGTCAACTAAAGTTCAAGACACTTTCTTCTTGAAGTCACAGGTAGGATCCAGCAGCGTACGCAAACAAGTTCATTCTCCAAAGGGCAAGAGCAGAATAAGTTCTGTGATAGGTCTGATGAAAGTCTTTACAGTCCCTTGTCTTGAAACCTTCACCTCCACCTTACGTACCTTACCGCCATCACTAAGAATGTTCTTTACAATAAGTCCCATGGACAATTCGATTCTTTCAGCTTGTTGGTCCTTAAGCAGAACGAGATCTCAAACTTGTATGTTAGGGTTCAGGCGTTGCCATTTCCTGCCTCCTTGCAGAGTAGAAAGCTACTCCATCTTCCAACGATTCTAGAAGCAGTTGGTGGGGTGTTGTACTCGCTTCCACTGGTCATAGCACAGATTTCCTGCTTTAAAGTTTCCAGGTGGAACAGGAATGGACCCAAGCTTCTGGGTAAGAAGAGTAGCTGGGGTAAGGATAGTTGGGGTCTCTGGATCTTTGGACACTGGAACAAGTGGTCTTGAATTGATTATGGCAGATGCTTCTGCCAGGAAGGTGGTTAAAATCTCATGGGTAAGTCTTGTGGAGTTCAAGTCCATAAGCATAGAGTCCAATATTTTACGTGTGATGCCTATCATTCTCTCCCATGAGCCACCCATGTGGGAAGACTGAGGAGGATTGAAAATCCATGTACAGCCTTTTTCAGCTAAAAGGTCTTGGATTGGCCTAGAGTTGGGCTGTAACTCTCGACAGGCTCCAACTAAATTAGTTCCACACTCAGATCTTAGTGTCTTGACTGGTCCTCTGATGGCTAGGAATAGTCTTAGAGCATTGATAAAACTTGAGGCATCCATAGATTCTAATTCTTCAATGTGTACTGCACGCACACTCATGCAAGTGAACAGCACTGCCCATCGTTTGCTATTTGCTTGGTCACCTCGAATTCTGCAGGCTGTTACCATCCATGGCCCAAAGACAACATGAGTGAAAGGTGGGTCAGTACTTAACCTGTCAGCTGGCAAATCTGACATTTTGCTGTTGCTGATGTTTCCCTCTCAGTTTGTGGCACTGAACACAGCTGTGCAGTGTAGCTGTGATCTGTCTTTTTGCTCCTATAATGCAAAGGCCTGCAGCTCTTATGGCACACTCTGTGAAGTGTCTACCTTGGTGCTTAACCCCTTCATGGTAGTGCCGTATGAGCAAAGTGGTGATGTGATGGCGAGCAGGTATAATGAAGATTCTGTTCTTGCTCACTCAACTCAGCCTTGTTTAAACATCCACCAACCTTTAACATACCATCATTGTCAATAATTCAGGTTGGCAATTGGACTGTTTTTTGCAATGTCCCTCTCGTCACGGATACATTTAATTTCTGAGCCAAAGACACTCTGTTGTACACTGCGTATTATGATCAATTCACCTTCAGCAATGTCCTTTGCAGAAAGAAGCTTTGTGTGAAAGCAATCTGCAATATAAACCAACCTTGCGGTGGTGCGTACAAGCCTTCTCCACTTGGAGAAACGTTCAAAGCACTGACAACCCAAGACGAGTCTTTGTTCAGTTCTGGTGACAAGGGTTTTAACTTCAGGAAGAATCTCTGGATCTTTGTCAGGTTCTAGAAGACATCAGTTGTGGTTTCTTCTGGATGATCCAGCAGGAATTCAGGACCTGTTAACCAAGAAGAATTTGCAAAGACACTTGCAGACACTGGCCTGGTGGCATGATCTGCAGGGTTAATTTCAGATGGAACATAATGCCATTGTTCAGATTTAGATGATTTCCTGATTCTCTCTACACGGTTGCTGACATAGACATAGAAACGTTTAGTCTGGTTGTATATGTAGCCCAGAACAACTTTGCTGTCTGTGTAGAATTTGATGTAATTTATCTGAATGTCTAGCTCATGCAGTATGAAATCTGCTATTTCTACAGCTAGCACAGTCCCACAAAGTTCAAGCCTGGGAATCGTGTGTTCAGGCTTAGGTGCTAACTTAGCTTTCCCAAACAGAAACCCTATGTTGGCATGATTAGAAAAGTCTCTTACCTTGAGGTAGGCGACAGCTGCTATGGCCTCAGTAGATGCATCTGAGAAGCTCTTTCCTCTGACTTGTAGCAAGGGAAGCAGAAGTGTAGCAGCGTGGTATACGGATTCCATCTCAGGCATGTAGAGATTGTTTCCAGGACTCCCATTTTGAAAGCTGATCTATTGGTAGTGGAGCATCCCAATCATTAATAGTGTCTGAGAGATGTCTAAGTAAGGATTTACCTTGTATGGTGATGAAAGCTACGAATTCCACTGGATCGTATAGGCTGTTCACCACTGACAGCACACCACGTTTGGTAAATGGCTTGTCTGCAGAGCTGACTTGAAAGCCGAAGGTATCTTTTAATAAGTCCCACCGTAGGCCCAGACTTCTCTGTATAGGTGGTATGTCCATTCCCAGATTTAAGTGTTTAAACCCTGTGGCATGATCGCCAGGTTGAAAGGCTTTCATCACAGCAACACTATTTGAGGCAATCTTGTGTAGTCTGTGCTTGGCCTCAGAAAGCATACCTTGTGTCCTTTGGAACAGGTCTATGGCTTCTTCATCTGTAGGTAAAGATTTAAGTCCATTGTCCACATAGAAGTCTCTCTCAACGAAGTGTCGAGCATCCACGCTATTCTCCTTTTCTCCATCAAGGGCAGCCCTTCGTAAACCATATGTTGCAACAGCGGGTGAGGGACTATTTCCGAAAACGTGTACCTTCATGCGGTATTCAATCACCTCATTGTCCATGTTGTTGTCACGGTGCCACAGAAATCTTAGGAAGTTCCTATGGTCTTCAAGTACAATGAAGCAATGAAATATTTGTTCAATGTCAGCAGTTATGGCAACTGGCTCTCTTCTAAACCTCATAAGCTCATAAGTACACCTACAAGGATGTTGGTTAGGTTCGGACCAGTGAGAGTCCAATACTACCCTGATTTGCTTTGGCTTACGTGGATGATACACTCCAAAGAAAGGCAGGTACCAGCACTCATCGTGTCTTTGATGTGGTGGAGCTGGTTCAACGTGATTATTGTCAAAGATCATTTTCATAAAGGCAATGAAATGGTCCTTCATTTCAGGCCTGTTCTTTAGTGTTCGTTGAAGTTAGTTGAATCTGTATAGAGCCTGTTCACGATTGGTTGGGAGTTCAACCCTTGCAGCACGAAGAGGTAATGGTGCAACCCAGCTGTTAGACTCATCCTGGAAGAATTATTTGTCCATTATTTTGATGAACTCTGTCTTCAACTGACCAGGCTATTTTGTTGTCATCGCTTGTAGTACAAAACACTGTGGTACCTAGGTTGTCATCACAAAGGATAGGAGTGACATCAGGTACTTGGATGATGTCAAGAGGCTTCTCTTTTACCTCATAATGGCGAGGGCACTGTTTGAAGTGGAATGCACATCCATTTTCTAACATGTAAGTTTTGAAGGAGTGGATCTCGGATGATGTACACATTCTATCCAAGCATATGTCGCCCACGATTACCCAACCTAGATCAAGTTTTTGTGTGTAAGGGGCATCATCAGGTCCATTGCACTGCTTGCGTACTTTATGTACTCTGAGAATGTCTCTTCCTAGCAAGACCAAAATTTCAGCACTCATGTCCATTGTAGGAATCTCATTAACAAGGTGTCTTAAGTGAGGATGGTGATATGCAGCCTCTGGAGTAGGAATTGCGTCCTTTTCATTGGTTGGGCTCTTCCTTATTGATATGAGAGACCATGAACACATCGGCCCTTCTGCCGAAGGTCTCTTCATGACCAGAACAGGTTCTGAGAGTATACGGTGATGCATGTCCCTCTATACCAAAGATCTCAAAGAATTTAGGCTTAACCAGGGATCTGTTGCTCTGTTCATCTATTATGGCATACATCCTAATAGCTTCCTCAGGTTGACCCTTTGGGTATATCTTGACTAGGCATATCTTAGCACAGCATTTGTGATCTAATTCTTCTCCATAGACTTCTGTGCATGAAGAAGAAACATTAGCTGCGGCTGGAGCATGACCTTGTTGCTCCCCGCCAGGATTTGAGACAGGGCTGGAGGTAGGAGGCTGCTGTGAATTGTCTGAGGGTGTGCTCGGATGCATCTGTCGCTACTGCATTCTGTGCACTTGATGACAACTTTACAGTATTTAGCATAAAGTGCGTAACAAGGACAGCACCTGTAGCATATTCCAAGTTTCTGAAGAATCTCCCTGCGCTCTTGTAACGTCTTTGCCCTAAGCCCACAACATTTCTTTAGGGGGTGAGGCTTCTTGTGAATAGAGCACTGATGATTAGGGTCTTTATCTCTGTCAATCAAGTCGCTCTGGTGAGCAGGAGAGGATACGGGTGGTGAGATCTCTGTCCTTTTATCAGATATTGCTCTATTAAAGTCTCTACGTTTAGCTGCTGTGTTATCATGCCTTGATGAAGATGATGATGAAGCAGGCAAGTTGGGTTCACTGAAGCTGAAGCTGGGATTGTTTCTCGTCCAGGCTTGATCACTGATGAACCTGCAAAAATATGCAAATGGAGGAAAAGATACGTTTTAGTCTCTTTTGTACCTTGAGCCCTGTTGTGCCCATATTTCTTGCAGGCCGTATGGCAGTTTAGACACCACTGGATTGACACCATGAGCAGTGTCCAGGAAGCTTAGTCCAGGTAGACGTGTGTCTGTCTTTGCCAGGGATCTGGGATCTTGGAGCTTGTGATAGTCTTTGTTCCCTATTTTTGGGAAGTTATGCAGTCTCTTGAATAGAGTTCTTTCTATGGCTTCAGAGCTTCCAAAAGGTTTGCTCAAGTCTTGCCCATGCAGCAACAAGACCTGCATCTGGGTGGTCAACATGCACTGTTCTCAGACTTTTAACACCATCTGCAGATTCTGGCCCCAGCCACTTTATGAAAAAATCATGTTCCTCCTTGGTAGTAAGGTTGAGATCAGCAATAGCAGCTTTGAAGGTTGATCTCCAGGCCCTGTAGCTCTCTGGACAGTCATCAAACCTTGAGAGGGTAGTGTTAATGAGCTCACGGCGTACCATATATCTGGCGAAGTCATTCAATTTTGATCTTTCACTCTTTGGTGCCAAAGTAACTTGTGGAACCCCTCGGGTGTGAACGTTCTCTGGTGAATTAGGGTGAGGTTTACCAGGATAAAATGATGTTGCAAGAGCGTTTAACTGTGGTGTAGTCTCTAAGGCTTGAGCTGTGGTTTGGCACTGGAAGTCACCTTCTTATCAGCAAGAGGTGGTGTAATTAGTGTTGCATTGTAGACTTGAAGAGGCTCAGGCATTTGGAGCTGAGAGGTCTCTGTGTTGAGAGTCAGAACAGTGTTAGTAGGAAGTACAGGAGATGACTCTATGTACTAAAGCATAATGTTTGTAATGATACATATGTCACTGGTGCGTTCAACTGGGTCTTGCAGTTCCGCTGGGATGGAACAGTCTGAGTTAGCACTTTCTCCCATCACTTGTTCAAGGACTCTCAGCCTTGCTAGGGCAGCTGCTTCCCCCCTTTCCATTTGCAGAATCTTTATTTGGGAATCTGCCTCTGCTTGTTCAGCTACCATCTTTGCATGGTGAGCTGCCTTTTGTGTTTCCATTTCGGCTTCCTTTCTGGTAAAGGAGCTTTGCACTTTTTTTATTCCGCATCAGCACGGGCCTCTATCATCTTGTCACTTAATGTTGAACTTCTGGAGCGAGAGGATCTAGAAGAACGTGCAGTGTACTTGGTTAATGTGGATCTGTAAGATCTGGTCTCCTGCAGTTGAGCAATGCGGAGTTCGCATTATACTAGGCAATTTGCACTAAGAGATCCCTTTGTTGGTTTAGTGCATCAGCCCTGGTCAGTTCTGCTGAAGAGTCCTCTATATTACAGTCCTTCAAAAAAGGTGTGTATTTTGCAAACAACCGCTGGTAGCGTTCATACGCGGCAGATAAGCGATCTATAGAGTCTCTTAATTCAGCCGGTTGATCATTAAACTGACATGCAGTGTGAAGTTCTGTCCCATAAGTCTGACAGATTGCTGGAGAACTTATCTCTAGTGGTTTCATAGTTTTCTATGAGTTTCTGTGTTGGTTTTATTGTACGTTTGGGTCTTACACTCTGTTCGGCAATATCTGCAGAATCTGCTCCCCCTGCGGGTTCAGAGGCATGATGAATCTGTGTTGGTTCAGCCACAAAAAAGTGCTCAGTCTTGTCTAGACATTTTTCAAGTTTTTGCAAAAAATGGTACTGTCTCTTTAACCACTTAAGACCCGGACCATTATGCAGCTTAAAGATCTGGCCACTTTTTGCAATTCGGCACTGCGTCGCTTTAACTGACAATTGCGCGGTCGTGCGATGTGGCTCCCAAACAAAATTGGCATCTTTATTTTCCCACAAATAGAGCTTTCTTTTGGTGGTATTTTATCACCTCTGCGATTTTTATTTTTTGCGCTATAAACAAAAATAGAGCGACAATTTTGAAAAAAATTCAAAATTTTTAACTTTTTGCTATAATAAATATCCCCCAAAAAATATAAAAAAAATATTTTTTTCCTCAGTTTAGGCCTATACGTATTTTTCTACATATTTTTGGTTAAAAAAAAATCGCAATAAGCGTTTAGTGATTGGTTTGCGCAAAATTTATATTGACTACCAAATAGGGGATAGTTTTATTGCATTTTTATTAATAATTTTTTTTCTAGTAATGGCGGCGATCAGCGATTTTTATTGTGACTGCGACATTATGGCGGACACATCGGACAATATTTTGGGACCATTGTCATTTTTACAGAGAACAGTGCTATAAAAATGCACTGATTACTGTAAAAATGACACTGGCAGTGAAGGGGTTAACCAGGAGGGGAGCTGTAGGGGTTAAGTATGCCCTGATGTGTTTCTTACTGTGGGGGGGGGCGTGGCTTAGCATGTGACGTCACTGATCGTTGATCCCTATGACAGGGAACAGACGATCAGTGACAGGCTCACTAGGAAGCACGGGAAGGGATTTGTTTACACTTACCTCTCCCCGTTCTTCCTCTCTGTGACCCGATCGCGGAACACTGGCAGCGATCGGGCCCGCTGTTCCCGTGGGGACGGTCACGGAGAAGAGGACCAGGTCGCGAGCTCAGGGATCTTAAAGGGGACGTACCTGTATGCCCTTGTGCCCAGCCGTGCCATTCTGCCAACGTACATCGGCGTACGGTGGTCCATAAGTGGTTAAGAAGACGAACAGCAGCTTAGACAGGTGGGGTAACACAGTTCAATGTAGAGAAACAGTTATTAACATTCACATGAGGTGCAGTAAACTTGTGCGACCATGTGCTTTCACAAGATGGCGGATGGCACTGAGCTTGATTGCAGATCAGGCACACACATATACACAGCAGGCTGTAGGAATTCTATACATCTTTTGACTATTCTGACTCCGATTGTTGTGAAGTGATTTATCCATTGTGAGACCTCTATGCCTGGCCTGTATAAGATATAATCACTGAGGACAATGCTTATCAGATAGCTGAACTCACCAAATACCGTTTCCATCCACAGAGGTGCTTTATTCTAAACATCAGGTTACAGCAGATGACAGGCAGGGTGCCTTTGGCCAATCATGGCTCAGGGGGACTTAGTACACGCCCCACACTATATAAGGCAGCCTGCGCATCGGTCTTGTGTAGTGTGTTGCGACGGCGGAGAGAGAGAGAGTGTAATTTCATTTCAGTTAGCAAGATTGAGCAGACAGTTGATTCAGTTAGATTCAGTATATTTATGCATTCCAGGCTTTGTGTATACATATATATATATATATATACATACACTGAATACAGTTTAGCTAGATCTCACTGCAGAGCGTTCCTGTTATTCTCTTCCTAATAATGCTACAGGCAGGCAGTTGATTCAGGTAGCTGCAGTATATAAAGTACTATATCCTGTGCACAGTGTTCAGCTAGATATCACTGTAGACCATTCCTGTTGTTCTCTTCCTAATATACTACAGGCAGGCAGTTGATTCAGTTAGCTGCAGTATATTCAGTATATATTGTGAGGGGGTTAGCTCGGCAGCGGGTGTGTGTGACCCCCGAGATGGGCTCCCCACACAAAAACAGGCCCAGCAAACGGAGGTTGTGGTTTTCAAAATCAAAAAGGTGCGGTTTATTTTCTATTTACAGTGACAAAACACAGCAAAGCAAAAGAAACATAAACAAAATAAATCCTGGTCAACTTGACCTCTGACTAAACATACAGGTTTCCTAACTAACAACTGGGATCAGCCTAGTGCTGTCCTAGTCCCTAAGTCCCTGGTTTTAAATGTCCAAGCAAATAGCCACACAGGCTTTGTCTCACCGCACAGGGGTTCACTCTCCCTAGACAGTCCACACAGGTCTGGTTCCAGGCATGAGCAAACACCTAATGAAGCTGGGAGTTCTTATAGAGGCCTAAATGAGCTGACAAGCTTCAGCTGGTCTCATCAACTCCCTGTCTGCACGACGCCCCACACTCTCCCTAGAGGTATGAGTCATCCATGAGCCCACTAGCCTCAGCTGGGCTTATACAACTCTCCACCTAGTTGTATAAGTCGGCGTAAAGCCTGAATCTGGGCGAAATATATCTACCCCCCTGGATGCAACCAGGTGACTTTACCTTCCTGCTGTCACATACCCCCCCCTCTTGTTTTAACCTCGGGGTTGGAACACCAGCAATCAGGCATTCATGTACTCGAGACAAAGCATCCACATTCCCCATTTGAACGCCAGGGCGATGCTTTACTGTGAAGTTGAATTCCTGGAGGGCCAGGAACCACCTATTCACTCTTCTATTTGTTTCCTTGTTTTGAGCCATCCACTTTAACGGAGCGTGATCCGTAACCATGTCAAAGTGCCTACCTAGCAGGTAGTACCGAAGGGAATCTAGAGCCCACTTCACCGCTAAACACTCCTTTTCAACGGTGGCGTAATTTACCTCATGGGACTTCAACTTCCTGCTGAGGTAAATGACTGGGTGCTCTTCCCCGTTCCAGACCTGGGACAATACTGCTCCTAACCCCACATCTGACGCATCACTTTGTACGACAAAGTCTTTAGAGAAGTCGGGTGAGTACAACACTGGCTGGCTACATAAGGCTTGTTTCAAGAATTGGAATGCTGCCTCAGCCTCGGGGGTCCATTTAATCATGACCGACCCTTTCCCCTTCGTCAGGTTGGTTAGGGGCACAGCCTTAGAAGCAAAGTGGGGAATGAATCGCCGATAATACCCAGCGATTCCCAGAAAGGCTCGTACCTGCTTCTTGCTGTTGGGACGTGGCCAACTCTGGATGGCCTCGACTTTGTTGAGTTGGGGTTTTATTACTCCCCTCCCAATGGTGTACCCAAGATATTTGGCCTCCTCCTGCCCAATGGTACACTTCTTGGGGTTAGCCGTAAACCCCGCTTCCCGAACAGAGTCCAGGACTGCTTGCACTTTTGGCAGATGTGAGGCCCAATCTGTGCTATGGACAATTACGTCATCCAGGTAAGCCGCAGCATACTTCCGATGGGGCCTCAGCATCTGGTCCATTTTCCGCTGGAATGTGGCCGGCGCATTCTGTAACCCGAACGGCATTCTTTTATATTGGAACGCCCCGTCTGGGGTTACAAATGCGGTTTTCTCTTTGGCCGACTTGGCCAGGGGGATTTGCCAATACCCTTTTGTGAGGTCAAGAGTCGTCATGTATCGGGCTGTTCCCAGCCGGTCGATCAACTCATCTATACGTGGCATGGGGTAGGTGTCAAATTTTGTAACTTTGTTCAACTGACGAAAATCGTTACAAAATCGCCAGCTCCCATCCGGTTTAGGCACCAACACAATGGGACTAGACCAATCACTTTGGGACTCCTCTATCACCCCTAAGTTCAGCATTTTCTGTACTTCCTCCCGTATTGCCTCCCGTCGGGCCTCTGGGATCCGATAGGGTTTTAACTTCACCCTTTCACCGGGCGGGGTAATGATGTCATGCTCTACCCCAGATGTTTGTCCCGGCAGCTCAGAGAATACCTCCTTGTTGCGAAGCACAAACTCCTTAACCTCCTGTTGTTGGGGTTGTGACAAGGTGGCTGCTATTCCAACCTCAGGAATCACGCAACCAGTTTGAGCTGGTGACCAAGTGTCTGCGACTAGGGACTCTCTATCCCTCCAGGCTTTCAACAGATTAACGTGATAGATCTGTTCGGGCTTTCGCCTTCCTGGTTGTCTGACCTTGTAATTCACTTCGCTCACTTTTTCCATTATCTCGTAGGGGCCTTGCCATTTGGCAAGGAATTTACTTTCAACCGTAGGGACAAGTACCAATATCCTATCCCCCGTGGGAAAAGGTACGGGTCTTGGCTCCACGGTTGTACACTCTCTGCTGTGCCAACTGCGCTTGGGCCAAATGTTCCTTCACGATGGGCATTACCTGTGCAATTCGGTCTTGCATCAGGGCGACATGCTCAATCACACTCCTGTGGGGAGAACTCTCACTTTCCCAAGTTTCCTTGGCAATATCCAACAGCCCTCTTGGGTGTCTCCCATACAGTAACTCAAAGGGGGAGAATCCCGTAGAGGATTGGGGCACCTCCCTAATAGCAAACATCAGATAAGGAAGTAGACAGTCCCAATCCTTTCCATCTCTATCCACCACTTTCTTCAACATTTGTTTTAGGGTTTTGTTGAATCTTTCAACCAGCCCATCGGTTTGGGGGTGATACACAGATGTACGTAATTGCGTCACTTTGAACAATTTACACAGCTCCTTCATAACCCGGGACATAAAGGGTGTACCTTGGTCCGTAAGCAGTTCTTTACAAATACCCACCCGGCTAAACACAAGAGATAGCTCTTTGGCTATGGTTTTGGCCGAGGTATTTCGGAGAGGGATCGCTTCTGGATAACGGGTGGCATAGTCCATTATAACTAATATGTACTGGTGCCCCCTAGCGGACTTGATTATAGGACCTACCAAATCCATGGCGATCCTCTCAAACGGGACCTCAATGATGGGTAGAGGGACCAGCGGGCTACGGAAATGTGGCATCGGGGCCGACCTCTGACACACAGGGCAGGAGGAACAATAATTTTCTATGTCCTTCATCACCCCCGGCCAATAGAATCTCTGTAATACCCTCTCTCGGGTTTTCTCTGTCCCCAGATGACCTCCAAGAATGTGCCCATGGGCCAACTCCAACACCAACTTCCTGTAAGGTTTGGGCACCACAAGCTGCTCAACGGTTTCTTCTGCCCTTTTTGCCACCCGATACAGTAGGTCCTTCTCTACGCTGAAGTATGGGTAAGTGCAGGTATTATCTGGGTTCACTAACTCGCCATCTATTTTCACTACGTTTTCCCGTGCCTTTATTAGGGCGGGGTCTTTCAACTGTTCTGTGGCAAAGTTTTCCCTGTGAACCTCAAGATCAGAAAACTCCACAGACGGTAGGTTTTCGTCTGAGGAGGTGGGCTCCTCTCCAGTTTCTTGAGTCTCCCCTGCCAATACTGATAAGGGAAATTCCGGAGAGTCCTCACCACTCTCAGGGGAGTTCTGGCTATCACATTCCTGGTACATAGGGGCACCAGTGGGGGGCTCAGGATCATCCCACAGTTCCCAGAACTTCGGAAAATCCCTTCCCACAATGGCGTCATGCGGTAACTGAGATACTAAGCCCACTGGATGAGAGAGGGTACCTTTGGGGGCCTCGAAACACACTGTAGTCACTGGATACTCTCGGGTGTCCCCATGCACACAAATAACAGCTACCTTGCTATTCCCAGAGACCTCTGTTTTAACTAACTCAGCCTTTATCAGGGTCACAAGGCTACCTGAATCCAGCAATACCACAACATTTCTACTATTAACACACATTTTGCATAAATGTTTCTCAGTTCCTCGAATGGCAGTGCATGCGACTGTCGCACACAGCGACTGACGTCTGCCCGTCAGAAAGTCACACTGCATGGGTTCCTCCACAACCGGGCAATTGGCTGCAATATGTCCCGCTTGCCGGCAGCGGTAGCAAACGATCCTTCTTGCGGCCTCTTGAGCCGCTGATTTCCCAGGCTGTTCTCGCCAAACTTGGGGTAGAGCTCCCACCCTCTCACTCTCTCCACCCTCACCCCTTGGAATCCTCTTATCCGCCCCTGGGGATGGTCTGGTCTTAGGGTGGAAAGTCCGAGTGTCTCTGGAAGAGGCCGTCAGGTTCTCTGTAGCCAAGTATTTCTCCACACGATCCACAAGACCATCGGCCGTCTCTGGGTCTCCATGGCTTACCCACTTTTGGATGGCAGTAGGAAGAGCTCTCAAAAACCGATCCATTACAACACGTTCCACAATCTTTGGTGCGGACAAAGTCTCTGGCTGTAGCCACTTTCTGCTCAGGTGAATGAGATCATACATTTGAGACCTGGGGGGTTTTCCAAGCTGGAAAGTCCAGTTATGCACACGCTGAGCCCGGACAGCCTGGGTGACACCCAGCCTTGCCAATATTTCAGCTTTTAGCATCACATAGTCTTTTGCTTGGTTAGGCTCTAGGTCATAGTAAGCTTTCTGCGATTCACCAGTTAACAGAGGAGCCACCAGTCCAGCCCACTGCTCCTCAGGCCACTTTTCTCTTTCAGCGGTCCTTTCAAATGTGGTCAAAAATACCTCTGGATCATCCTCTCCAGTCATTTTTGTCAATAAACGACTCACCCCAAAGGACGCGGTATTAGTGGGACGGCTTTCCTCACTGGTCTGCGGACGTTGCTGCATTACTGCTTCCATCTGTTGTTGTAGTCTCTGCTCTTGCTTCTGCAACAGGTCTATGAAGCGGGCCTCAGATTGCTGCTGGGCTTGTTGCTGAGCCTCCAGACTCTGTTGCAAAGTTGCGTTTGTCTGCTGCTGGGCTGCAAGGCTCTGTTGATGAGCTTGCTGCTGGGCTGCGAAGTTCTGTTGTTGAGCTGCAAGGCTCTGTTGATGAGCTGCAAGGCTCTTTTGCAAACCTGCATTTGTCTGCTGTTGATTGGCATTTGCTAGAGCCAGCTGCTTCAGTATCTCCTCCATGCTGGCTTAAAAAAAAACTGCCCGCATTCTCCACCAACTGTGAGGGGGTTAGCTCGGCAGCGGGTGTGTGTGACCCCCGAGATGGGCTCCCCACACAAAAACAGGCCCACCAAACGGAGGTTGTGGTTTTCAAAATCAAAAAGGTGCGGTTTATTTTCTATTTACAGTGACAAAACACAGCAAAGCAAAAGAAACATAAACAAAATAAATCCTGGTCAACTTGACCTCTGACTAAACATACAGGTTTCCTAACTAACAACTGGGATCAGCCTAGTGCTGTCCTAGTCCCTAAGTCCCTGGTTTTAAATGTCCAAGCAAATAGCCACACAGGCTTTGTCTCACCGCACAGGGGTTCACTCTCCCTAGACAGTCCACACAGGTCTGGTTCCAGGCATGAGCAAACACCTAATGAAGCTGGGAGTTCTTATAGAGGCCTAAATGAGCTGACAAGCTTCAGCTGGTCTCATCAACTCCCTGTCTGCACGACGCCCCACACTCTCCCTAGAGGTATGAGTCATCCATGAGCCCACTAGCCTCAGCTGGGCTTATACAACTCTCCACCTAGTTGTATAAGTCGGCGTAAAGCCTGAATCTGGGCGAAATATATCTACCCCCCTGGATGCAACCAGGTGACTTTACCTTCCTGCTGTCACAATATATATATATATATATATATATATATATACACATCCCAGCTTTGTGCAGCTACATTTAACTGCAGGCCATTCCTTGTGTACCTATTCCAATACATCAAATACAGGATGTCTGGAAGGCCAACAAGGAGAGACAGACACTCACAGGCCACTAAAAGAGGGCAAGCAGGCTCTGTGTCTGGTGGGGCACGCTTGTCCTTTTTTTCGGCAGCTGGCCGTGTTGAGCCACAACATGCAGAAAAGTTGGTAGAGTGGATGACCAAACCGTCCTCATCCTCCTCATCCTCTGTCACCCAGGCTCAGAGTACCTTGGCTGCCAATGCAGGTGCCAAAGCGGCCTATTCCATCGGCTCAAGGTCATCATCAGTTACTCCTTTCCTAGCCCCACCATCATGCATGGAGGAGTCCCCCGAACTGTTCGAACACAGTGTCGGGTACATGCTGCAGCAGGATGTGCAGCGTTTTGAAGGCTCTGATGATGGTACTCAGCTTGAGGAAGGCAGTAACGGGAGCCCAGAGAGAGGGGGTGCCCAAGAAGGACAACAAACTGGCAGTCATGTTTCCCCAGCTGCAGCATACTGCCAGGTTTGCTCCAGTGACGAGGAGGGAGGGGATGATGAGGTCACTGACTCTATGGGGGTGCCTAATAGGAGAGAGGAGGAGGCACATCTCCAAAGAGGCAGGATGCCCTCCAGGGGCCAGCCGATGGCATCACACCGCAGAGTTCCGCATGTGCAGGGCGCTGCTGACTCCGCGCGTTTTTCCAAAAGTTCTTTGGTGTGGGACTTTTTTGAGATGTGTGCAGCAGATCGCACCATTGCCATTTGCAACATATGTCTGATGCGTATCAAGTGTGGCCAAAACAGAAGCCGCTTGAGCACCACATGCTTGACCAGACATATGTCGAAGTTCCATGCAGTCCGTTGGCAAGCGTACTTAAAAGACCCACACCAAAGAACAAGGAAGACCTCTCCTTGCTCCTCATCAGCTGGGATCTCAAACGCCACTATACCTTCAGTTCTCTCAGAAACCTGCACTGAGAGCAATGAAGGTGTAGAATTATGTGTGCCACCGCCAAGTACTTGTGGGCAATCTGTTATCGCTACACCAACGTCCGATTGTAGCAGGCAAATTTCCCTACCCCGGTTGCTAAACCGGTGAAAGTAATCCGCTCCCAGCCATCCAGATGCCCAGCGGTTGAATGCTAGCTTGGCTAAATTGCTAGCACTTCAACTGCTGCCTTTTAAGCTGGTAGACTCTGCCCCCTTTTGTGAGTTTGTGAAATGTGCGGTATCTCAGTGGCAGGTTCCCAAACGCCACTTTTTTTCACGGAAGGCGATTTCGACTCTCTACCGGCATGTGGAAGGCAATGTCTTGGCCTCGCTGGACAGGGCGGTCAGGTGCATATTACTGCTGACTCATGGCCCAGCAGGCATGGACAGGGACATTGCCTATCTTTCACGGCGCACTAGGTGACTCTGCTGGCAGCTGGGAAGGATGCAGGACAGGATACAGTAGTGTAGGAGGTTGTTCCACCACCACGCCTCCAAAATGCTACTAGTGGTGATTCTGACACACCTCTGTCCTCCACCCCCTCCTCTTCTTCTTCCTCCATGGCCTCTTCCTCTGCCGATTTGTCCTCGGAACCAGCGGTGATCCATAGGCGTTCAAGGGGGCTACACAAGCACGCAGGCAAAAAGATGCCATGCGGTGCTTGACCTGGTGTGCTTTGGGGACAGGAGCCACACTGGGGCAGAGATTCTGTCAGCTCTGCAGGGGCAGGCTTAGAGGTGGTTGACGCCACACCAGCTTCAGCCAGGAATGGAGGTTTGCGACAATGGCACCAACCTCCTCTCCGCCCTCCGACAGGGACAACTGACCCATGTGCCCTGTTTGGCTCACGTCCTTAACTTGGTGGTGCAGCTGTTCTTGGGCAGGTACCCGGGCTTGCAGGATCTCCTGAGGCAGGCCAGGAAAGTCTGTGTGCATTTCCGCTGGTCATATAATGCCAGTGCTCGGCTGGCTGACCTCCAAAAGGAATTTAACCTGCCCAAGAAACGCCTAATCTGTGACATGCCCACCAGATGGAACTCAACGTTGGCCATGCTGCAGCGGTTGCACACGCAGCAGAGGGCCATCAATGAGTATCTGTGCGACTATGGCACCAGGACAGGGGAGCTTGGCTTTTTTTCGCCACGCCAGTGGCTCATGATCAGGGATGCATGCACTGTCCTGTCACCATTTCAGGAGGCCATGAGGATGGTGAGCAGTGACAGTGCATGCATCAGTGATACTGTCCCTCTTGTCTACCTGTTGGAGCACACGCTGCATGGAATAATGGACAGGGCACTTGAGGCAGAACAGAGGGAGGAAGAAGAGGACTTCCTTATCTCTCAAGGCCCCCTTTATCCAGACAGTGTTCCTGCGGGCCCGCTGATCACACAGGAAGAGGACAAGGAGGATTGTGTCAGCATGGAGGTGGAGCCTAGCACTCAGCAAGGGATAATTTACAGTCCCCAGAAACCCATGGACTTGTCCGTGGCTGGGAGGAGGTGGCTGTGGATCATGTCGTCCTTAGTGACCCAGAGGACTCTGGTCCGAATGCCTCAGCAAACCTATGCTGCATGGCCTCCCTGATCATGCAAAGCCTGCGAAAGGATCCTCGGATTCGTGGTATCAAGGAGAGGGATCATTACTGGATGGCAACCCTCCTTGATCCACGTTACAAGGGTAAGGTTGCAGACCTTATCCAGCCGTCGCAGAGGATAAAACATCTTCGGGAGGCCTTGCAGAAAGGTTTGTGCAATGCGTTTCCAGAGCCTGGGAGCTTACAAATTCCTGGTCCTGGACAACATGTTGCTGAGGCTTCGGTCAGTCACAGAAGGAGCGATGGAGAAGGTGGCCGTCTGACCGATGCATTCAGACAATTTTTTAGTCCGCAGCCCTAAGGTATGATCGGTTCCAGCAACCATCGCCAGCGTCTGATTTACATGGTGCAGGAATTCCTAGTGGCAAGATTAGACTTGGACACCTTTCCCACCAAAAATCCTCTGGCTTACTGGGTCTTGAGGATGGATCACTGACCAGAGCTTGCACAGTATGCAATTGAGCTACTGGCCTGTCTTGCATCTAGCATTCTTTCGGAACGCACATTCAGTGCTGCTGGAGGCTTTGTAACCGATCACAGGGTGCGCTTCTCCACCGACTCGGTCGATCGGCTCACCTTCATAAAAATGAATCAGTCTTGGATCACCAGCTACCAAGCACCTGATGCTGATGTAACCGAATACTTTTTTTATGAATGTGAGATCCCTTCAAGGCTGCCTATGCTGATGCTGAGTGGCTATCCTGTTATGCTGAGTGACTATCCTCTTCCTCCTCAATGTTCATGTTGATAGCTTGTAAGAACATTTTTGGTTCTGGGCACCGCCACCAGTGGCTAAGGCCCAATTACGCTTTCGTCCATGGACCGACACAGCTTCTCTATTGACAAAGTGGGTATTATCCGTTAATTAGGAGTGACTAGGCAGAAAACTTGTAAAAAGTGTTGCATCACAACTTCTACAGTACCGCCCAGGGGGCGGACCCTCTGGGTATATCCCCTCAGTCTGCATCTCGCAGATCAGTTTTTTTCTGTCTAGCAAGGAGTAGGACATGGCTCCCTTCGGGCCCATTGGTCCGGGGGAAAAAATATATATTTTTTTGCTACATTTTTTGTTTCCTGCGATCTTCGATCAACTGCCGACTGGGTGACAGGCTGGATCCTTGATCCTTGTAGTCTCCCCAGTTTCGGCCATCGAGCGTGTGCCGACCCTAGCTACGCGCTGGGTTTTCCACGACATGCCTGTTGCTCCACGGGTGGCCGGTGAGCCTACGCTCCAGGGCCTGCATCGGACCGCTCAGCTTCGGCTGACCTTACGGCCGAGTCGCAGCAGCCTGGCCGGTGAGCTTACGCTCCAAGGCTTGCATCGGACCGCTCAGCTTCGGCTGACCTTACGGCTGAGTCGCAGCAGCCTGTCCGGTGAGCGTCACGCTCCAGGGCATACATATAATCGTCCCTTTTGGGTCCAATCACAGCATGCCTGGCCAACAGTCACCTTCCGTGTGCGGACGATGATCTGTTTGGAATGTCTTCCAGCATAATACATGCAGGATAGGTAAGTAAACTCCCCTGCCTCGGCTGGGTGATTTAGCTAGACATTCCTGGAGAGATCAAGTAAGTGGTTGTGGCCCCTTTCTTCCCTCTCTCCCTGCCTTTCCCTCCTCCCTGGGCTTCTAGCTAAAGGTTGCTGGGGGTCACCTAAGGGGTTCCACTGGAGCGGGGCTGGCTGTAACTAACATTTAAAAGAAATGTAACTTCTGCTTACCTGTGTGTGTGCTTCCTCCTCCATGCTGTCGGCGGCCATTTTGGGGTGGTCCATGCCGGGTTCGGCCTCTAGTGACTGCCCGGGGGCCATCTTCCTGTGGTTTCGGCACCATTTTCTTGTAGTCCACACCCACTGGCCCCTATCAACTGATCGGCGGCCAGGTTTGTCCACCCTGTATGTGTATATTGCCGTTCGGCGGCCATCTTTTCGTGGGCTACGGTTGCTTGGCCTCTATCTTCGGCTCGGCGGCCATTTTTTTAGAGCCCACATTATCTTCCATAACAGACGTTTTTGGCGGCCATTTTGCGAGAGTCTCCGGCCTCTAGGGTGTATTACACTGGCGCGAAAATTCACACAGGAAGTGCTGATAAAAGAAGCAGACTGACACAGCAGCAGTGGGACAGCATCACAGGCGCAGCACACGGCAGCATAGCAGTACCGGTCCAGGGTGGTGAGTCCTCTGGGTAACCCAGCATCTCTGCAGCGCAGGTGGGTGGCCTATTGATATCTTGCCTGGAGCCCTGTGGGTGTCAGCGTGTGGTCAGCATGGCATCTGAGCCAGCTGTCTTCTCCCCTGAAACACAAGATTTAGCAGCTGGTGTCTATGAACGCTATGTCGGCAATCCTAGAGGCGTTTGCTGCCAGGGTGGAAGCAGCACACGGGAATACAGGGGGTAGTAAACGCCCCCGTCCCCTGCAATCTTCCGGGGATAATTCTGATGCAGAACCAGCTACGGCTCATGGCCCAGATTCGGACGCATCAGAGACTGCAGACCGTGACCGATCGGACAGTGAGGGTGACTGCAAGTCCAGGTCAGTACGCGAGACGGCTTTGGTATCTGACCTTATTACTGCAGTGCGGGATACGCTAAAGTTGGAAAATACTGCAGAAGCAGCAGAAACTCCAGTCCCCTTTGGGTTTCGTAAACCTGCCCGCACTGCTAAGGTGTTCCCTTGTGTGTCTTATTTTGACAAACTCTTATACAAGGAATGGGAGAACCCACTGAGGGTCTTTACAGCCCCAAAGAGGTTTGCAGTACGGTACCCCTTTGAGGAGAGTTTTCTGAAGAAATGGACCTCTCCCCCTATAATAGACCCTCCGGTGTCCAGACTTAATAGAGCCACCACTATTCCAGTAGAGGGGGCTCCTGTTTTCAAGGACCATGTGGATAAGAAGGCTGAAGCACTCGCTCGCTACCTATACTCAGTGGTAGGCTCGGCAGTACGCCCGGCATTGGCGGGGGCCCTAGTGTCTCAGACACTTACTGAATGGGCAAAATTGCTACTCCAGGGGTTAAAGGAGCGAGATGCTCCTCCTAATGAGATAACTTTGGCCGACCAGTTGGTCCAGGGCCTTAAGTTTGTCTGCAAGTCAGACATGGATACTATTCCCCTGCTGTCAAAAGCTTCGGTTTATGCAGTAGCAATACGCCGCCTGATCTGGCTAAAGGGCTGGTCTGCGGACCAGACTTCCAAGAAAGCCCTGTTGGATCTGCCTTTTAAGGGCGACAGACTTTTTGGGGCTTTTCTGGATGACATCATCAAGGATGCCACAGGAGGTAAAAGCACTTTGCTTCCCCAAACTAGCAAGGGTAAGGGGCCACGCCAAGGGCAAGGGCCCTCCTTTACTGCACGCAAGCGTTTTTTTGTCCCCCTAGGGCGACAGGGAAAAGACCCCAGGCCGATAAAGCGCCTGCCCAAGGACAAAAGCGTCCTGGGTCCCGCCGACCCAACAAGCCTGCGGACAAATCTGCGTCCGCATGAAGGTCCGCCCCCACCCAGCTCTCGGGTGGGGGGACATCTTCGCAAATTCGCGACTCAGTGGACAGCTCTAGTCTCCGACAGGTGGGTTTACGAAGTAATCTCCTCAGGCTACAAGATAGAATTTCTCTCTTGTCCACCGGACAGATTCATCACCTCCAATCTCCAGCTACTACCGACCTGTCGGGAGGCCCTGTATGGGGCGGTCCAGGGTCTACTGGAACGCGGGGTAGTTATTCCAGTTCCAGAACAGGAACGGGGTCAGGGTTTTTACTCAAATCTGTTCATTGTGCCGAAGAAGGAGGGGGTTCGTCCAATCTTGGATCTCAGAGCCCTCAATTGCTTTGTGAAAGTACAAAGATTTCGGATGGAGTCGGTTCGATCTGTAGTCACGGCTCTCCATCCGGGGGACTTTCTGGCCTCCTTGGACATCAAGGACGCATACCTGCATGTCCCCATATACTCCAGACACCAGAGGTTTCTGCGATTTGCTATCGGGAAGAACCACTACCAGTTTGTGGCCCTCCCGTTTGGCCTTGCCTCAGCACCCAGGACGTTCACCAAGGTGCTCGCTACGATTTTGGCACTTCTAAGACAACGGCGTATCGCTATCATGGGCTATTTGGACGACCTTCTACTGAAGGCCCCTTCAAGCTCAGAATTAGAGGTAAGCGTGTCTATTACCTGTCAGACTCTTCGAGACTGTGGTTGGACTAAACACGCAAAAGTCAGTATTGGTGCCCACTCAACGCCTAATGTACCTGGGGTTGATTCTGGATTCCTCAGAGGCAAAGGTATTCCTCCCTGTGAAGAAGTTGCAGACCCTCCGGGCTGCAGTATGGCAGCTGACTTCCAGGAATTGGTCGTCACTCCGTTTTTGCATGCGAGTGTTGGGCCTCATGGTAGCCTCCTTCGAGGCGGTCCCATATGCTCAATACCACACTCGAGTGTTACAGAAGGAAGTTCTGTCCAGATGGAACAGATGCCCTTCATCTCTGGATTATCAAATCCGAGTGAGCCACCTAGTCAGGAGATCCCTGGCCGGGAAGTCATTTACTGGATAGTGATCACGACGGACGCCAGCCTTACAGGTTGGGGGGGAGTCTGGGGTGTTCAGTCGGCGTAAGGTCGCTGGACCCCAGAGGGAGCCCTCCTGCCGATCAATGTCCTGGAAATCTGGGCGATCAGGCTGTGCCTCTTCAAATGGTCTCAGAGGCTGCAAGGGTGTCCAGTCAGGATCCAGTCAGACAAGGCCACAGCAGTGGCATATGTCAATCATCAAGGAGGAACAAGAAGCTCAGCTGCAGCATCGGAGGTCGCTTGCATCCTGAAGTGGGCAGAGAGGCGCGTACCGGCACTGTCGGCCGTGTACATTCTGGGTGTGGAAAACTGGCAGGCGGACTACCTGAGCCGCCAGATGCTGGACCAGGGAGAATGGTCCTTACACTCGGAGGTGTTCCAACTCCTCTGCCAAAGATGGGGCACACCAGACGTAGATCTTCTGGCTTCCCGACTCAATCGGAAGGTATTGAGGTTTGTGGCCCGGTCAAGAGACCCATGGGCAGACGCAACGGACGCGTTGGTAGCATCGTGGGGTCAGTATCGGCTAATCTATGCCTTCCCTCCCTTAAGGCTTCTTCCTCTTCTGCTCCGCAGAGTGGAGGCAGAGGGAATTCCAATGATCCTAATCGCTCCAGATTGGCCTCAGCGTCCTTGGTACGCCGATCTAGTACGTCTGGTAGCAGACGTCCCCTGGCGCCTACCACTACGGAAGGACCTGCTATCGCAAGGTCCCATACTCCATCCTGCTTTACGGTCACTGGCCTTAACGGCATGGCTGTTGAGAACCAGGTACTGAGAGACCGGGGCCTATCAGATTCAGTAATCTCTACTATGAGAAGTGCTCGGAAACCGTCCTCTAGAAAGGTTTATCACCGCACTTGGTAGGCCTACATCTCCATGTGTGAGGAAATGAAATGGCATCCGCGTACATATTTGGTTTCCAGAATCCTGCTGTTTTTACAGCATGGGGTGGACAAAAGGCTTGCCTTAAGTACGATTAAGGGACAGATATCTGCCCTGGCTGTCTTTTTTCAGCGACCCCTGGCAACTCACTCTCTCGTGAGTACATTTGTGCAGGGGGTTCGACATGTGGCCCCTCCGGTCCGTCCCCCACTACCTCCGTGGGACTTGAACCTGGTCCTCTCGGTGCTTCTGAAGGCACCGTTTGAGAATATTAGAGATATTCCCCTGTTGACACTTTCTCAGAAAGTGGTCTTTCTGGTGGCTGTTACGTCAGTTAGACGAGTCCTGCAAGGCTCCCTATTTGATTTTCCACAAGGATAAGGTGGTGCTGCGGCCACAGCCTTCCTTTCTTCCGAAGGTCGTTTCGGCTTTTCATCTCAACGAAGACATTGTACTTCCATCCTTGTGTCCTCATCCGTCGACGTTGCATTCCTTGGACGTTGTCCGAGCTTTGAGAGTATACCCATCTGCTACTTCCCTGTTCCGGAAGTCAGACTCACTGTTTGTTTCGGTGGCGGGTCCCAAGAAGGGCCAAGCAGTCTCGTCGGCCACCATCTCTAGGTGGATCCGACAGATAGTAGTAATCCAGGCTTACGCCTTAAAGAGTCAAGCGCCCCCCTTTCCGGTCACGGCGCATTCGACCAGGGCAATAGGTGCCTCTTGGGCTTTCCGACATCAAGCGTCTGTTTCCCAATTATGTAAAGCGGCGACTTGGTCGTCCGCTCACACTTTCACAAAATTCTACAAAGTTGATGTAGGTGCATCTTCGGATGCTTCTTTCGGCCGCAAGATTTTGCAAGTGGCTGTTTAGAGTTGCAACTCCTCCGTTGGAGGAGTGCTGTTTTGTGTTTGGGGTGAAGTTTATTTTTATGCTGTTACCACCCCTAGTTTTTCCTCTGACACTGCTTTGGGACGTCCCACTTTGTCAATAGAGAAGCTGTGTCGGTCCATGGACAAAAGAGTAAAAAGTATTTTTTACTCACCGTAAAATCATTTTCTCTGAGTCCATGGACCGACACAGCACCCACCCCTCCTTTTAAGTTTGTAGTGCTTTTTGATGAACTGATCTGCGAGATGCAGACTGAGGTAATATACCCAGAGGGTCTGCCCCCTGGGCGGTACTGTAGAAGGTGTGATGCAACACTTCTTACAAGTTTTCTGCCTAGTCTCCTAATTAACGGATAATACCCACTTTGTCCATGGACTCAGAGTAAAGCATTTTACGGTGAGTAAAAAAATCCTATTTTTTGTTCTGCCTAGTCCTACTCCTGAAGAGGCGATATAACCCAATGGTCATGATTAAGGAGGCGCTGTGTCCGTCGATGAACTCAGAGAAATGGATTTTACGGTGAACACAAAAATCCCATTTTTCAATATTGCAACCAACAATAGCAAGAACCAATTAATAAAAATGGCAACAAACTATATATATATATTTTGCACAACTATCCTTTGTTTCAAACTTGGGCAAATCTCGCTGGGGCCTCCAAATATGTCAGAATGTTTATACTGAAATATTAAACAGTTTTATATTCATAAAAATAAGCAAGGATCTATATTTAAGGAGATTCACACTTATTTCCACAAATCAACAAAATAACTTAAATTAGTTTATTCGCGCTAACCTGAAGACAAAAGGAATACAAAGGTGTGCAATTATCTTCTAGCAAGGATCGTAGTTTAGGGAAGTTGGCGCTTTTGAAATTCAGTGTCTTTATGTTTCCTAATTGTGTGATTTATACTAAAACGAATTGACCTCTGATCGCCGTTTCCTAAATTGCCCCGTTTTTCCACATCTGTGATCAGGTCTGTATTGTTGGCAATCAGTAGGTCTAGTAACGCTTTGTTTCTAGTTGGTGCATTTACCATCTGACCCATGAAATTGTCCTGCAAGACACTTAGGAACTGGCGAGCCTTAGATGAATGCACGGTTTCATCCACCCAAGTCTGTCTGGATAATTAAATTATAATGACACTTCCCGCTAATATAAATTGTGACAGGAGATCCGCCTCCTCTCTCTGGTTATACCTCTTCAATCTACTGGACAAATGGAGTTATGGGGGGGCTAAACTCTGATTCATGCCCTGTTGATGGAGGTTTACAAGTGATTGTGACTGTACCTTAGTTAGAGAACAAGGTTTTCCCCCTATGGAGATCACAGCTCTGGTCTGCCCTGACACCAGCAATGCCCAATTTCTTGAAGGAAATTGGGCTATTTCATCTGAATCTGATAAACTAAAGAGTTCTGTGAGGCCCTTTTCATTGGCCACCGCCATGGAGTGGTGTATCACATTGGAGAACACCCAGTGGAAATTCCACCAGGGGGGGAGAGAGTGCTAAGGGTAGTCTCTAGTATTGCCCCAGAACTGCTTAGAGATGGGAGTTATGTTCTGAGACCTCAAAGAATAGCCCCCAAAACAGATGAAGGGCCAAGGGATTATCATTGACAGTAAAAGCCTCTACACACAGCCACACTTTTTCCTCACTACTAAAATCTGGAAGGAATAGATTACCAAACCCTCAATTGGAGGACCATACACACTACCCAGGATAGAGGAAGCT
This sequence comes from Rana muscosa, assembly GCA_029206835.1. Taxonomy (NCBI): domain Eukaryota; kingdom Metazoa; phylum Chordata; class Amphibia; order Anura; family Ranidae; genus Rana; species Rana muscosa. Next base: position 236,746,056 of record CM055127.1, on the reverse strand, counting down.
CTCAATGGGAATCGGTGGTTCACTGTACTAGACCTGCGGTCTGGGTACTATCAAGTCCCGATAACATCCGAGGACCAGGAAAAGACTGCATTCATATGTCTACCAGTTCACACACATGCCACAGGGCATAAGAGGTAGAAAGTTGACACCCCAAGCTATTTGACGAGAAGCATGTTAAGTCCATGGAATATTTTATGTTTTGCCACAAGTTTCAGGAATGTTACCAAAATTTTTATTTATTTTGTTACACAAAGTTGTCACTAAAATGATATATTACTCACACGTACCATGAATATATGTGGAATTACATCCTAAAATACATTCTGCTGCTTCTCCTGAGTATGAGGATACCACATGCGAGAAACTTTTTTGGCAGTTTTGCAGCATACAGGACCCCAAAAACCAATTACTGCCTTCAGGCTTTTGAACAGCGTAAATTGCCAATGCCACTTCCTCACTGCCTTCCTCGGAGGCCATGAAATGCCAAGATAGCCCAAAACCCCTTTTCGGAAAGTAGACACACCTAGGTATTTGCTGAGAGGCATTTTGTCACAAATTTTTGAAAATAAAAAAAAATAGATTTTCCTATTCCTTCTTCATTTTCCCAAAAATTGTGGCAACAAATGAGATCTGCAAAATACTCAAATACTTATCAAATACCTTGGGGTGTCTACTTTCCCAAAAAAGGTGTCATTTGGGGGGGGGGGGTTGCTATCTTGGTATCAAGTATATGTGAGTATTTTGCAGATCTCATTTGTTGCCCCATTTTTCTGGAAAATGAAGAAAGAAAAAGGAAAACTAAATGTTTTCAAATTACAAACCTTTGTGACAAAAAGCGAGATGTGCAAAATACTCAACATGCCTCTCAGCAAATAGCTTGGGATGTCCACTTTCCAAAAAGGGGTCATTTGGTGGGGGTTTTGTGCTATCTTGGCATTTCATGGCCTCCGGAACTGTGATGGGTAGTGAAGAAGTGAAATGAGCAATTTACGCCCTTAGAAAGTCTGAAGGCAGTGACTGATGGGTCCTGTACATGGCTAGACTGCCAAAAAGGCTCATAAATGTGGTATCCCAAACTCAGGAGAAGCAGCAGAATGTAATCACACACATCTACCCATGGCATGTTTAAGCAATATACTGTATCCACGTGGCTAGGCTTCCAAAAAAGAATCACGCATGTGGTAAACCTGTCCGGAGAAGCAGCAGTATGTATTTTTTTTTGTCAGTATTAAAAAAAAGCAAATATTCAATGGGCTCAACATGCCTCTCAGCAAATTCCTTGGGGGGGGGGGGGAGTCTACTTTCCAAAAAGGGGTAATTTTGGGGAGGTTTGTGCTGGCCTGCCATTTTAGTACCTTAAGAAATGAGATTGGCAGTCAGAAAGTAAAAGCTGCGTAAATTCCAGTAAACATACCATAGTTTGTAAACGCTATAACTGTCGAGCAAACCAAAAAATATACGCTTATTGATTATTATTATTATTATTTTTTTACCAAAGACATGTAGCTGAATACATTTTTGCCTAACTGTATGAAAAGAATTGTTTATTGGAAATTTTTTATAACAAAGTGAAAAATATAATTTTTTCCAACGTTTTCGGTCTTTTTTCGTTTATAGCGCAAAAAATAAAAATCCCAGTGGTGATCAAATACTACCAAAAAAAAAAGCTCTATTTGTGGGACAAAAGGATGTCAATTTTGTTTGGCACTTGGGTACAACGATGTACCCAAATTGCAAAAAATGCTCTGGTCAGGAAGGGGGTGTAACCTTCCGGAGCTTAGGTGGGTAAATTGTTTTTATTTACTGTCAGATGTTTATACTGAAACATTAAAACAGTATTATATTTATGGAAGTATGCAAAAATCTATGGTTCAGGAGATTTTTCACAAATCAACCAAATAATTCAAATTAGTTTATACATGCTAATTTGAAGACAAAAAGGTAATACAGCGGTGTGCTAAAATATATATATTTACTAAAAATTCAGTGTAAAATAGTATCAAATATAAAAACATATATATATACCTTCAATTATATGGGTAATATAAATGAGAAATTTTACCACAAGCTTTTGTTACAAACTCATTATGACCGCTTAGTAAATAGCTTTTCGTGGCTTTACAGACTTATGAAAACAAACTAGGTGTTTATTTTGAGAATAAATCACATGTGTTTTAAATCAAGACCTTCAAGCTTAAACTTCTTTCACAGTATATGGACAATTTTGTTAACCATATTTTAACTTGGTAATTTAACCAAGACTCATTTTTAAATAAATAGATACATTTTAGAATGAATCTATGGTTCAACACATACTATAATTTAATCCAATTATAAGACTTGTAAATAAGTTTCGTTGAGATATAACAAGATATGCATCTCTTTGTTTGAAAAGGAGTCAAATTCAACTCACTCCAAAACTGACACTACCAATGTTGGTTGGGTTAGTTAAGCATATGATCAAACAAATTCAATTACCCAAAAGGTAAAAATATAAATTAAATACTTTACCAGGGATTTACAAAATCTGTTTGGGGACATCCAGCTGATCCCTCTCAAAAGGACTTCTCTACCATTCCTACATCTTTCCGCCTGCTCTCTCTCCTTCCGTTTTTTCCATCTCTCTCTCTCTCGATCCCCATTTCAAGGTCATGTGTATACGCTTTTATCCCACCCAAAAAAGTGGGTGTGTGTCACTACTAAGCAATTAATAATGTCAAATGACATGTTTCCATGTAACCATCTGGGTGGCCATTTTGCACTCTAAATAATTTAATCACCAGGGGCGGTATTGTATTACAATTTACATTAAAATATTTTTAACATATTAAATTGAATTCCTGAATAACCTTTTGACTTGAGCTTAATCAAAAACTATAAAGTACCATAAACTGTGAAACATATGTCAAACTTGGTAGACTTTGCGTCTAAAACAAGGATATATGGTTATGAGACAATTTGGATAAGGTCAATAACTTAAACACATACCTTGAAAGTTAAGTCACAGTATTAGAAACATCCTGGTTATTCAAAATACAAGGATTATTACACAAGTATAGTTTCTAAACCCTAAAAACTTTCATAGCCTTTCAAACATGCTATATCCATTTTTAATAAAGATACTACTATATCCATAATTATTATATAAAAAAAACGTGTGTGTGTGTATATATATATATATATATATATATATATATATATATATATATATATATATATAAAAATGCACAAACCAAAATATGTGACACTGTTCAAGTTAGCATATACTTGCCCTATAATAATGTAATATAATAGGAATTTATGGCTAATATAATTACTTGCAGTGAAAATTACAATCCATTTAGGTACAGCTTGTTTTGTAAAATCATTTTGAATGAGCCTCATTCCCTTCTCTCATTTAAGGGAAAAAATATGACATATGAGTCTCTAATCTCACTTTAGTATAAACAAACACTGGCCATGGGCCTTCTTTTCAACTCTTCTGGCTGACAGAAATAAATTTTAGGTTCTCTCAGATCATAAATTCTGACACTTAAAACCTTCCTGTGAGGGTTTTTTTTTTGTTTTAAAGACAATGAACTTAAGTTAACCTCTTTACCAACAGCACAAAATGGATTCTGATATGTTCATAGAATCATGTATAAAAATATATGATTTTGGCCTTCTAAATTAATCCTTTTAACCTCAACAGTCCTGACATTTAAAATGTACAAATATTTGTTATTTATTAACTCAATACAGTTTTAACTTTTATATTTAGTAGGAATTTTGTACATTTTGCCATGTATGAATCCACCAATAATGATTATAGGAGTATCTTCAGCAAAAATATTGTTTTGATAAACATTTGTGCAAATAATTGTAGGGCCTTAAAAATCAGTAGCATCTTTTTATTCTACTGGCCATGTGCTTTCACAAAATATATGGTTTGGGGGGGGGGGGGGTCTTTTACCAACTCTGAAGTGCAAGTGAAAAATTGAAACCACCAAAATTGTCCAATTTTCACCATATCTCAAAAAGGCGCTATTTAAAATGTACACATATTTGTTTCATTAACTCAATACTGGTTTAGCTTTGATATTTAAAAGGAATTTTGTGTTTGTATCTATTTTGGTGCATTTTTAGCAAAAATAATGCTTTGGTAAACATTTGCGCAAATATCGTGGGGCCTTAAAAATCAGTAGCACCTTCTGGTCCTATGCTTTCATAAAATATATGGTTTGGGTAATTGGTATTTTACAAACTCTGAAAGCTGTAAGGGAAAAATGAAAACCTCCAAATTGAGAGAAATTTGGATATTTACATATGTTCGATTTTCAACATTTCTCAATAAGGCGCAATTTAAAATCTACAAATATTTGTTATTAACTCCATACAGGTTAGCTTTTATATTTAGTAGGAATTTTGGAAAAATTGCTGTGTTTTTATTCTACTGGTTATGTGCTTTCAGAAAATATATGGTTTGGGGTCTTTTACAAACTCGGAAATCTGTAAGGGAAAAATAAAAAAGCAATAGAAAAAATGCAAAAAGGGTCTGGGCAGCTGAGTTTAAAAGTGGAGCACAGAGCCTGGCAGCAAAAAAGTTAATGGCATCCCAGTCTTAGTCCACAGGGTTGAATATGGAGTTGGCCCACCCTTTGCAGCTATAACAGCTGTGTCTATGGGAATGTTTGACCATTATTCCAGAAGCGCATTTGTGAGGTCAGGCACTGATGTTGGACAAGAAGTCCTGGCTCGCAGTCTCCACTAATGTTGGAACAGGAAGGGGCCATCCCCAAACTGCTCCCACAAAGTTGGGAGCATGAAATTGTGTTGGTATGCTGACACCTTAAGAGTTCCCTTCACTGAAACTAAGGGGCCCCTGAAGAACAACCCCAAACCATAATCCCCCCTCCACCAAATAATTTTGACCAGTGCACATTGCAAGGTCCATAAAGACATGGATGAGTGAGTTTGGGGTGGAGGAACTTGACTGGCCTACACAGAGTTCTGACATCAACCCAATAGAACACCTTTGGGATGAATTAGAGTGGAGACTGCTAGCCAGGCTCTCTCGTCCAACATCAGTGCCTGACCTACAGCTGCACCAGATTTTGCAATCTCCAGATTTAGTAAAATCAACCCCAATGTGTTGCAACAGCTCCTAGTAAAAGGTGAGGAGATTGATTTTCCCTTAGGCAATGTTCACACTGATCTGACACAAAAGTCACACGACTTTGCCCTGCGACTTCAGGTCTGACTTCCATTCGACTTGGGATGGGATCCGATTTTGAGAAGATTACGCCTTGTCCTTTGACCAAAACAATCCGCCACCCCCAGACCAGATTTTGGAGGGGAAACCTCCACACCAAAACCCCCCCCCCCCAAAAAAAACACACAGCAAAACAATCCCAGAATCTATACCAAACCCTTATCCCAGCATGTAGCCTGGCAGGTCAGGAAGGGGGGGAGAAGAGACGAGACGAGCGAGCGCCCACTGAACCATACCAGGCTACATGCCCTCAACATGGTGGGGTGGGTGCTTTGGGCTGGGGGCGGCTTAAGTTTTTAAAAAAAAAAGAAATTCAGTCAAACAAGGTAGAGTAATTTCTTGTGCTGCGTCTTTGTATTGTGATCGGTGGACTCTCTCCCCCCCCCCACACACACACAAAGAATGCACTGATCAGCACTTGTATCCATTGGCTGCCATGGCTGATCGAATGCTGGTTTCCATCATGACTGTTCAACAGAAGCTGGCTGTTAGACTAGATGGCAATCTGTGTATACCCTGCATTACTCCATGACAGCTACTTAGCCCATAGATGATACAGTTTGTTTCGTTCAACCAGGAAGACGAGGAACTTAATTCCCCCATCCAAACATTCTATGTGGATGGGGAAATTCTCCCCATTTAGTTATCGTCTGACAGGGGGGAGACATCAATGATCAGAGCTTCTTGCTGTAGCCAGCGGATCGAGATGCAAAAATCCAACAATAACGGTTGTAAAGAGTGCTCATACACAAATTGAAATTCATCATGTCCCTGCTGAACCATTCAGATTTCAATTTATGTATGGCTGGCTTTCGAAGCACTGCCATTTTTAATTTTAGACTTTGTAATCACACCATTGAGGATTTCTACAGGGTGTTGATGCCTGCTGTTAAGAGATTTCTACTATTTGGTACCATCAATCCTGCAACAGTATCTTCAAGTTCTCTTGTAATAAATGTGGATCCTTTAATTATCTGGTACTTAAAGCGGAGGTGCAGCGGAAAAAAAAAATATTACAAGCCAGCAGCTGCAAATACAGCAGCTGCTGACTTTTAATATATGGACACTTACCTGTCCTGAAGTCCAGCAAAGTCCGCAGCAGAGGACGAGCAATCGCTCGTCACTCTGCTGCCCCCACCGCCATCCTCGGTGAGGGAACCAGGAAGTGAAGCCTTGCGGCTTCATGCCCGGTTCCCTACGGTGCATGCGCGAGTCGCGCTGCGCCGTTCTGAATGGTCCCCTGTGTTCTGGGAGCCGAGTGTCTCCCAGAACACAAGGGGAATCTGCGGGAAGTGACGTGCTTCCCGCAGATAGGACTCCTGGAAGTGGGTGCAAATACCTGTCTTAGACAGGTATCTGCACCCCCCCCACCTGAAAGGTGTCAATTGTGACACCGGAGGGGGGGAGGGTTCCGATCAGCGGAAGTTCCACTTTAGGGTGGAGCTCCGCTTTAAACCAATCCTAGATGCTCCAACTCCCTTTGCATAAGGAGTCCTATGTGAGGTAGAGATTTGAACTTTCCCCTATATCCCACCATTCACATTGGCAACATAACATGGTAAATCATGCTAAAGATTGCACTCACCTCTGTAAAACATCCCAAAACATGACTCTGGTGCTCAACAAGAGTCTGCTCCAGGACCCCCAAATTTTACCAGTTGCAGTCAAAGCATTTACGTTCCTAAGGACAGTAGAAAAACAAAACAATAGCCCTAGTGGAGATCAATTCTCCTACATCCATCCAGTTTTCACTAGAGTCCAGTCCTCCTGTAGACAGCAGTATAACCCATTTGTTTAAGAATCCAGTGTCCCTCAATAACTGAAAGAGAAAATTGGTTTATTCGGGCATTCAACCTGTTACTGCCATTCTAAAATGGTCCCGCTATCCATGTTACATTTCACATCTTAAATAGAAATATCATCTTGATTGGCTGACCAATTAACTGGTAGACTTTTATTGTGCAATTTGGGGGATGGTAGATGCACAGTTTTATTCAGAAGATCAAAACTAGTTATACAGAATATAATTACACACTGGCAATTTGACTATATATTTAATAACGAAGCACAAAAACAGGACAAAAATTACAATTGTTCTGGTTTCCATCATACAAATATTTATTTAATATGGAAAAAAAAAGCAAACCTGATACTATTACAGACTCTTTGCAAATAGCTATAATTTTAAAATATCCACAGTCCAGTTTGGTGAAGAATCATTTTTTGAAAATTTTGCAGATGCTAGGTACATCTGATATTCTTGTGTAGGTCGTCCACTTCAAACTTCCACATACCCTGGTGCACAGGATTGTCCGAGAGGTCTGTGATCTTCACTGCACGTAATACAGGCTCAGGATTACAAGATAAAACAATGCCCATCGCCATTACATATTTTCCTGCATGGAAAGACATTTCAGGTCAATCACAGAAAGTTTTCATCCAGCAAGAAATTTTATTACATGTACTTATTATATAGCGCCACAGCACTTTACATATTATACATGTATAATGCTCCATTTCCAGTACATCCTTCCTGAGGACTGGTGCCCAGAACTGGACAGCATACTCTAGGTGTGGCCAGACCAGAGTCCTGTAAAGCGGGAGAATTCTTGTTTTATCTCTGGAGTTGATCTCCTTTTTAATGCATGCCAATATTCTGTTTGCTTTGTTAGCAGCAGCTTGGCATTGCATGCCATTGCTGAGCCTGTCATCTACTAGAACCCCCAGGTCCATTTCCATCCTAGATTCCCCCAGAGGTTCTCCCCCCAGTGTATAGATTGCATTCATATTTTTGCCACCCAAATGCATTATTTTAAATTTTTCTACATTAAACCTTATTTGCCATGTAGTTGCCAACCCCATTAATTTGTTAAGATCTTCTTGCAAGATTTCCACATCCTGCGCAGAAGTTATTGCCCTGCTTAGCTTTGTATCATCCGCAAATACAGAGATTGCACAGTGCACTGTTTACCCCATACTCTGGGTCGTTTATGAACAAATTAAATAGGATTGGTCCCAGCAAAGAACCCTGGGGGACCCCACGACCCACCCCTGACCATTCCGAGTACTCCCCATTTATCACCACCCTCTAAACTTGCCCTTGTAGCCAGTTTTCAATCCATGTACTCACCCTATGGTCCATGCCAATTAACCTAATTTTATACAGTAAACGTTTATGGGGAACTGTGTCAAATGCTTTTGCAAAATCCAGATACACCTTTATCTAGATGGCACATCACATCCTCATAGACGGTTAATAGATTGGTTTGGCAAGAATGATATTAAGGTTTGCACAAACTCACAGATACAGCTCAGTGAAAACTGGAAGTTACCGTATTTATCGGCATATACCACACACCCCCTAATTTTATAACCTTTTATTAGGCGACTCGGTGTACGTCTTGCAGTATGTATGCGTTCCTTGATCATCTGATCGAGGGCGATTACTGCTGTGCAAAATGTAAGCACATTGTTTCCCTGGAAGCCCAGGTTCTGAACCTGGGGAAGCAACTGTCAGCACTGGGAAGACCATCCACACTAAAGGAGAGCAGGAAACGTACCCGACAGGTGATGGCAGGGGCCAGCACAGAGGTGGGTGGAGACAAAGAGGTGCAAGCACTAGAAAATAGTAGATGGGTGACAGTCAGGAAGGGTAGAGGGGGAAGTGCCAGGGAGGCTGATCCAGGGCTGGAGCATCCCAATAAGTATGCTCCATGGAGTGGAGTGACATTGGTGAAACCAGTCAGGGACCAGCACTGCTGGAGCTGAGGGACTCTCCTAGCTGCCGGGGGAAGAACTCCTCCAGTCAGAATGGGGGGGGGGAAGAACTCCTCCAGTCAGAATGGGGGGGGGGAAGTGAAGGGAAAGGAAAGACAGATTCTGGTGGTAGGGGACTCAATTCTTAGAAGGACAGAGAGGGCAATCTGTAACAAAGACCTGAAGCGCCGAACTGTATGTTGTCTACCGGGCGCTCGGGTTCGGCACATCACGGATCTGGTGGACAGATTACTGGGAGGGGCTGGGGAAGACCCAGCTGTCATGGTGCACGTTGGCACCAATGACAAAGTCAGAGGCAGATGGAGTGTCCTAAAGAACGATTTTAGGGACTTGGGAGCTAAATTGAGGAACAGGACCTCCAAGGTAGTATTCTCAGGAATACTACCGGTACATCGAGCCACACCAGAAAGGCAGAGGGAGATTAGGGAAGTGAACAAGTGGCTGAAGAGCTGGTGTAGTAAGGAGGGGTTTTGGTTCCTGGAGGACTGGGCTGACTTCTCAGGTCGATAACCAGTACTATAGAAGGGACGGACTGCACCTAAATGAGGAGGGTGCAGATCAGCTGGGAATAAGGATGGCCAAAAAGTTAGAGGGGTTTTTAAACTAGGCGACGGGGGGGGGGAGGGTCCAGAGATAGTGAGAGTCAGCATGGAACATATTCCAGAGGGTAGTATTAGGGGCATTAATGGTAGGGTAACCAAAGCACACAAACCCAAGGTAAGTATAGTAGCAAGTCCTAGTTGCAATCTCGGAACACCCAAGAGGATAGTATGTGACCGGTCAAAACATATTAATGTATTAAAGTGTTTGTCCACCAATGCCAGAAGTCTGCCAAGCAAAATAGGTGAGTTGGAAGCTCTGGTACATGAGGAGAGCTATGATGTAATCGGTATTGCTGAAACTTGGCTTCATTTCTCACATGACTGGGCTATTAATATTCCTGGCTATGCACTCTTTCGGAAAGACAGGGAAAAAAGGAAAGGTGGAGGGGTCTGTCTCTACGTGAGAAGTGATCTCAAAGCGAGTGTGAAAGAGGACCTGGTGGATGGAGAGTGGGATGAGTCTGAAGCATTATGGGTGGAAATGCATACAGATGTGCGTAGTTCAAAGTTAATCATTGGAGTTTGTTATAGACCACCCAATGTTAATGAGGAGGTGGAGACTCAGCTCCTTGCACAGATGGAAAGGGCTGCAAGGGCTGGGACAGTGATAATAATGGGGGATTTTAACTACCCAGAAATTGACTGGAGTAATGGCACTGCTGGGACAGTTAAAGGGCAAAAATTTATAAACCTATTGCAGGACAATTTTATGGTCCAGTTTACTGAGGCCCCAACTAGGAATGATGCTCTGTTGGACCTGGTAATCTCAAACCATGCAGAATTTATTAGGAATGTTCAGATAAAGGAACACCTGGGTAGCAGTGACCATAACATGATTTCATTTGATGTTAGCTGTAAGCAAAAATCACATACAGGAAAGATAAAAACACTTAATTTCAAGAGAGCAAATTTTCCAAGGATGAGGGCTACTCTCCAGGACTTAGACTGGGAGGGAATATTGGCATCAATGGGCACAGAACAGAAATGGGAATTCTTCAAAAAGACTGTTGTTTGTGAACTCACTGCAAAGTATATTCCCATGGGCAATAAGTTTAAAAGGCTAAAAATAAAACTACAAGAAGAGAGCTTTTAAAAAATATAAAAATGAGGGAACGCTAATGTCATTTAAGTGTTACAAAGAATATAACCGGATATGTAAAAAGGAAATCAAGGATGCTAAAATTCGAAACGAACGACAGATTGCAAAAGATAGTAGTAGGACAAACCCCAAAAAATTAAATACTTTCTTCAGCTCTGTGTATACAAAGGAGCATGGGGGAGCTCATATCCAAAATGGGGGTGGTAGTGGCAGCCCCAAATCCACAATGGCTCAAAAGTGATATGGTCCAGAAATATTTAGACAGAATAAAGGTGGATAAAGCACCTGGACCAGATGGCATCCACCCACGGATCCTAAAAGAATTGAGCTCTGTAATTTCAAAGCCATTGTATCTAATTTTTAGGGACTCATTAATGACAGGAATAGTACCACTGGATTTGCGCAGGGCCAATTAAAAAGGGAACAAAGTCTTTACCAAGTAACTATAGACCTGTTAGTTTAACTTCTATAGTTGGGAAGATACTGGAGAGATTAATAAAAAGACCACATAGATGAGTTCTTGCTGGAAAAAAATATTTTAAGCAACAGACATGAAAGACAGAAGTTGTCAGACAAACCTGATTTATTTTTATGAAGAGGTAAGTAAAACCTTGGACAGAGGGGTGGACGTGGTATACTTGGATTTTGCAAATGCGTTCGATACACACACGCGGCTCATGAGCAAGGTAAAGTCTACAGGCCTGGAAATATCAGTTTGTAAATGGATAGAAAACTGGCTAAAAGACAGAATTCAGAGCGTCGTGGTTAATGATTCTTACTCTGAATGGTCTAAAGTTATCAGTGGTGTACCCCAAGGTTCAGTGTTGGGACCCTTACTTTTTAATATCTTTATAAATGATATTGGGTCTGAGATCAAAAGTAACATTTGTGTCTTTGCAGATGACACTAAGCTATGCAGTGGAATAACGTCCTTACAGGATGTCGCCAATTTACAAGCCGACCTCAATGCCCTGTCTAATTGGTTGATAAATGTAAAGTTATGCCCTTGGGGGGCTAAGAATTTGAATGCATCATACATACTAGGGGGAGTACAACTGGGGGGATCCGTAGTGGAGAAGGATCTGGGGGTTTTGGTAGATCATAAGCTCAATAATGGCATGCAATGCCAAGCTGCGGTTTCCAAAGCAAGCAAAGTCCTTTCTTGTATTAAGAGAGGTATGGACTCCAGAGAGAGAGAGAGAGAGAGAGAGAGAGAGAGATATCATTTTGTCCCTGTACAAATCATTAGTAAGACCTCATCTGGAATATGCAGTTCAGTTTTGGGCCCCAGTTCTCAAAAAGGATATTGGGGAACTGGAGAAAGTGCAGAGAAGGGCAACCAAACTGATAAGAGGCATGGAGGAGCTCAGCTATGAGGAAAGATTAGACGAACTGAATTTATTCACTCTTGAGAAGAGGAGATTAAGGGGGGAAATGATCAACATGTACAAATATATAAGGGGTCCACATAGTGAACTTGGTGTTCAGCTATTCACTTTAGGGTCAACACACAGGACAAGGGGGCACTCTTTACGTCTAGAGGAAGAGAGATTTCACCTCCAAATACGGAAAGGTTTCTTCACAGTAAGAGCTGTGAAAATGTGGAATAGACTCCCTGCAGAGGTGGTTCTGGCCAGCTCAGTAGATTGCTTTAAAGTGGTTGTAAACCCACCTACACAACACGCACCTATAGGTAAGCCTAGATTAAGGCTTACCTGTAGGTGCATGAAATATCTCCCTAACCTACACGGTTAAGGAGATATTTGCTTTTAAAACTGGCGCTGCAGATGTCACGCGCATGCGCACTAGCGGGCCGGCATAGTAGCCGGATTTCTGGATGGATTTAGCCGGCCCGAGTGCGCATGTGTGTGACGTCATCGCGGCTCCGGGGCTAAATCACAGCGCTGGAGCGGCGATACACAGAAGGGACATCAAGGCAAGATGGCAGCGGAGGTGTCCGAGCACCTCTGTGGGGGCTTCGATCTAAGGTAGGTAATTCATAATGAGCTAGTATGCTAGTCATACTAGCTCATTATGCCTTTGTCTTGCAGGTATTTTTTTTTTTTTTTTTGGGGGTTTACAACCACTTTAAGAAAGGCCTGGATTCTTTCTTAAATGTACAGAATATAACTGGGTACTAACATTTATAGGTAAAGTTGATCCGGGGAATACCCGATTGCCTCTCAGGGGATCAGGAAGGAATTTTTTCCCCTGCTGTAGCAAATTGGATCGTGCTCTGCTGGGGTTTTTCGCCTTCCTCTGGATCAACTGTGGGTATAGAATTAGGTATATGGGATTGTATGATATTATTATTTTATTTTTTGATGGCTGAACTGGATGGACTTGTGTCTTTTTTTTCAACCTAACTATAACTATGAGGGAAGTTTCGGGGGGGGGGGGGACACTTTCCACAGCCCCCCATCCTCTGCACAATACGTAGCCCCCCGCACTCCCACCTTCTTTCATTGACCCGGTCACGACTGCTCTCCTCTGATGTTTCATGGATAGTCATGTGACCACTCTCCTCCTCCAATCTAAAGCAACACTCGGAGGAGGAGGGGCGGCCCGACAAGAATGGAGCTATTGAGGCATTTAGAAGCTTTGTTTTACAAGGAGAGTGACACAGGAGCAGTGTAGATGGGGCTGGCAGTGATTTTTTCCTAATTTTAGACTATGCTGGCAGTGCTGTCCAAGGTAAAGGAAAGTTGTGGCGGCCAGCCTGACACCCCACCAAAGTGTGGCACCCGGGGCAGACCGTCCGAATCCCCACCCTCATTGGTAAACGTCCATCCTTGCCATTTTCGCCCCGTTTTCGTTCCGCAACGAAAAACGGATTTGATATGGTTTTCATCAGTGGACGAAAATGTGCTGTACTCTTCGTTTTGTCACTGTAAATATGCCACTTACTAAAACGTTTTCGTTGACGAAATTAACACTGGTAGCAAAGTGTAATTTCTTCAGTGTTCTCACATTAAAAGATACAATAAAATATTTACAAAAATGTGAGGGGTGTACTCACTTTTGTGAGGTACTGTGTGTGTGTGTGTGTGTGTGTGTGTGTGTGTGTGTGTGTGTATGTATGTATATATATATATATATATATATATATATAATATATTAGGGTTGTCCCGATACCGATACTAGTATCGGTACCGATACCAAGCATTTGCGCGAGTACTTGTACTCGCGCAAATGCTCCCGATGCCTTTGCCGATACCTGGGATGGGAGAAGTCAGGGAGGGGCGGAGCGGAGAGCAGAGTGGAGAAGTCAGTGGGCGGAGTCGGCAAGCAGAGGGCGGGAGGGGCGGAGCGGAGAGCAGAGTGGAGCGGAGAGTCCTCAGGCGGGTAAGCTTGTAGCCGCATCATGATCCATCGGCAACAGGAGCCGTCACATTCGGTAAAGGAAGTGACGCTCTGTGTTACACTGTCAGTGCTTGAAAAAAATGCGACGCCCATCTTGGTACACCCTGCACTCGGCCTCAATAAAGCAGCAGCGGACATCTTGTTACACCCAGCCCATGTTGCTTTATTGAGGCCGAGTGCAGGGTGTACTAAGATGGGCGTCGCAGTGGCAGCATAGAAAAATAAATCCTCTCGTGCCTATAAGTGCCCGCTATCTGTCAGTGCTCATTAGTGCTGCTTACTCAGTGTCACCTATTAGATGGTACTGACAGGTGGCTGGCACTATCACTACCACCTATCAGTGCCAGCCACCTGTCAATGCCATCCGCCAGTGCCATCTATTAGTGCCATCCATCAGTGCCAGCCATCAGTGCCAGCCATCAGTGCCCCTGTCAGTGCCCCTGTCAGTGCCAGTCATCAGTGCCCGCCACCTGTCAGTACTCATCAGTGCTGCATATCCGTGCCACCTAATCTGTATTGTGCTTTAAAACTGTCGCCTGACATTAAAAAAAAGTATTGGTAATCGGTATCGGCGAGTACTTGAAAAAAAGTATCGGTACTTGTACTCGGTCTTAAAAAAGTGGTATCGGGACAACCCTAATTATATATATATATATATATATATATATATATATATATATATATGGCAGCAGTTAGAGAAGACCCAAAGATCAAGGTACTACGTTAGCACACCCATGCAATGCTGTGAAACACAAACCATAAAGCAACTCCATAAAAAGAATTCAGTGTTCAGAAAAAGATACCGTCACTGTTAACCACTTAACGACCACCCACTGTAAATATACGTCGGCAGAATGGCACCGACAGGCAGAATCACGTACATATACGTGATTGCCTTTGTATAGTTGGGGGGTCCGATCGGACCCCCCTTCTTTACAGTGGGTGGTCGTTTTACCTTCGGGAGCGATCCGGCATGAGGGGACGGCCGTTCGATTCCGGCCCCCCCCCCTCTCGATCGCTCCCGGCGAATGAGAGAGCTTCCCCTGCCTGCCAGGCAGAAGGAAGTGATGTCATCTCTCCTGCGGCACTCACATATACCGAGCGCCATACAGGAGAAGATGCAGGTTAGTGCACACAACACTACACTGACACCAGGACACATAAATGCCCCCCCCCCCCCAGATCACCCCCCAGCCCCCAGTCACAGTGTCACTGATTGCAGTGACCATTTATTTAGTGATCACTGCAATCAGTGACATTTGTGACTGTAAAAGTGTCACTACATTTAGTTTTAGGTCCAGTGTAGCCCCCTAACCCCCCCTAATAAAGGTTTAACCCCCTGATCACCCCCCAGATAACCCTTTCACCCCCTAGCACCGCCGTCGCTATGCGATCATTTTTCTGATCGATGTCTTAGCGTCGGCGATGCTGATCGGTAGCCAGTAAAAATTTTTAGGTTCGCCGCAGGTTTTTATAGCGTCGGGTACCCCCATATATTACCTAATAAAGGTTTAACCCCCTTGATCACCCCCCAGGTAACCCTTTCACCTCCTAGCACCGCCGTCGCTATGCGATCATTTTTCTGATCGATGTCTTAGTGTCGGTGATGCTGATCGGTAGCCAGTAAATTTTTTTAGGTTCGCCGCAGGTTTTTATAGCGTCAGGTACCCCAATATATTACCTAATAAAGGTTTAACCCCCTTGATCGCCCCCCCAGGGAACCCTTTCACCCCCTATCACCACTGTCGCTAAGCGATCGTTTTTATGATCGTTGTCTTAGTGTCCGTGATGCCGATAGGTAGCCAGTAATTTTTTTTTAGGTTCGCCGTCAGGTTTTTATATAGTGTCAGGTACCCCCATATATTACCTAATAATGGTTTTAACCCCCTAATTGCCCCTAGTTAACCCTTTCACCAGTGATCATCATATAAGTGTTACGGGTGACGCTGGTTAGTTAGTTTGCTTTTTATAGTGTCAGGGCACCCGCCGTATATAACCCAATAAAGGTTTAACCCCCTGATCGCCCGGCGGGTGATATCAATTAGGTTTTAGCGTCAGAGAGGGTCTGCGTCACACCCCAGGCAGCGTCAGGTTAGTGCCAGTAGCGCTAACACCCACGCGTTAAGCATACACCCCCCTTAGTGGTATAGTATCTGAACAGATCAATATCTGATCTGATCAGATCTATACTAGCGTCCCCAGCAGTTTAGGGTTCCCAAAAACGCAGTGTTAGCGGGATCAGCCCAGATACCTGCTAGCACCTGCGTTTTGCCCCTCCGTCCAGCCCAGGCCACCCAAGTGCAGTATCGATCGATCACTGTCACTTGCAAAACACAACACACATAACTGCAGCGTTCGCAGAGACAGGCCTGATCCCTGCGACTACAGTGCTGTAGGAGGTGATTTCACCACCACAGTTAAAAAAAAAAAAGCATATATGCCGAAGCATTGGGGCAGCAGGGGCGATTTTGCTCCTAATGCCGCGTACATACGGTCGAAATTCCGACGGAGGCTTGCCCGTGGAAAAGTCTGACCATGTGTACGCGGCATAACTTTTGCGGGAAGATGCCCCCATGCTTCGGCATATATAAATGGTGCATGTATGCCCATCATTAGAAGTGGGTGGATGAAGGGCGGTATTCTAATGGTGGGCATACCCACCGATCAATCTTTTTTTTTTCGTTCAGCCAACAGGCTGCATGAAAAAAAAGATTACAATACATGTCCAACAAGGACCAGCAACGTACTGGTATGTTGCTGGACTTTGAATGTTTATACCAGAATGATGCCTGCGGGTTTAGGTATCATATTGGTATCATTCTTTTCAGCCAGCGGCGGGCTTTCATGTAAAAGCAATCCTAGTGGCTAATTAGCCTCTGGACTGTTTTTACAAGCAGTGGGAGGGAATGTCCCCCCCCCCCGGATATAAAAAGCGCCATTGGGAAAGCATTTTATCACACCGATCTTGGTGTGGTCAGATGCTTTGAGGGCAGAGGAAAGATCTAGGGTCCAATAGACCCCAGTTTTTTCAAAAAAGAGTACCTGTCATTACCTATTGCTATCATAGGGGATATTTACATTCCCTGAGATAACAATAAAAATGATAAAAAAAAAAAAAAAAATGGAAGCAACAGTTTAAAAATAAAATAAAGAGCAAAATTAATAATAAAAAATAAAAAAAAGCACCCCTGTCCTGCCCTGCTCTTGCCCAATGGCGAACGCAAGCGTCGGTCTGGCGTCATATGTAAACAGCAATTGCACCATGCATGTGAGGTATCACCGCGAAGGTCAGATCGAGGGCAGTAATTTTAGCAGTAGACCTCCTCTGTAAATCTAACGGGGTAACCTGTAAAGGCTTTTAAAAATGTATGTAGTTTGTCGCCAATGCGCGTTTGTGCGAAATTTTAAAGCATGTCGTTTTTGGTATCTATGTACTCGGCCTAAGATCATCTTTTTTATTTCATCAAACATTTGGGCAATATAGTGTGTTTTAGTGCGTTAAAATTAAAAAAAGTGTATTTTTTCCCCAAAAAATGCGTTTGAAAAATCGCTGCGCAAATACTGTGTAGAAAAAAAAATGCAACACCCACCATTTTATTCTGTAGGGCCTTTGCTTTAAAAATATATATAATGTTTGGGGGTTCAACATAATTTTCTTGCAAAAAAAAAAATGTTTTCATGTAAACAAAAAGTGTCAAAAAGGGCTTTGTCTTCAAGTGGTTAGAAGAGTGGATGTAAGCTTCCTAAT
>CM055127.1:236701714-236709214 GCA_029206835.1 Rana muscosa | reverse complement strand
TGTCTGTGTCTGTCTGTCTGTGTCTGTCTGTCTGTGTCTGTCTGTGTCTGTCTGTCTGTGTCTGTCTGTCTGTGTCTGTCTGTCTGTGTCTGTCTGTCTGTCTGTCTGTCTGTGTCTGTCTGTGTCTGTCTGTGTCTGTCTGTGTCTGTCTGTCTGTCTGTGTCTGTCTGTGTCTGTCTGTGTCTGTCTGTGTCTGTCTGTCTGTCTGTGTCTGTCTGTGTCTGTCTGTGTCTGTCTGTGTCTGTCTGTCTGTCTGTCTGTCTGTGTCTGTCTGCGTCTGTCTGCGTCTGTCTGTCTGCGTCTGTCTGTCTGCGTCTGTCTGTCTGCGTCTGTCTGTCTGCGTCTGTCTGTCTGCGTCTGTCTGTCTGCGTCTGTCTGCGTCTGTCTGTCTGTGTCTGTCTGTCTGCGTCTGTCTGTCTGCGTCTGTCTGTGTCTGTCTGTCTGTGTCTGTCTGTGTCTGTCTGTCTGTGTCTGTGTGTCTGTCTGCGTCTGTCTGTCTGCGTCTGTCTGTCTGCGTCTGTCTGTCTGCGTCTGTCTGTCTGCGTCTGTCTGTCTGCGTCTGTCTGTCTGCGTCTGTCTGTCTGCGTCTGTCTGTCTGCGTCTGTCTGTCTGCGTCTGTCTGTGTCTGTCTGTCTGCGTCTGTCTGTCTGTGTCTGTCTGTCTGTCTGTGTCTGTGTGTCTGTGTGTCTGCGTCTGTGTGTCTGCGTCTGTCTGTCTGCGTCTGTCTGCGTCTGTCTGTCTGCGTCTGTCTGTCTGCGTCTGTCTGTCTGCGTCTGTCTGTCTGTCTGTGTCTGTCTGTCTGTGTCTGTCTGTCTGTGTCTGTCTGTCTGTGTCTGTCTGTCTGTCTGTGTCTGTCTGTCTGTCTGTGTCTGTCTGTCTGTGTCTGTCTGTCTGTGTCTGTCTGTCTGTCTGTGTCTGTCTGCGTCTGTCTGCGTCTGTCTGTCTGCGTCTGTCTGTCTGCGTCTGTCTGTCTGCGTCTGTCTGTCTGCGTCTGTCTGTCTGCGTCTGTCTGTCTGCGTCTGTCTGCGTCTGTCTGTCTGTGTCTGTCTGTCTGCGTCTGTCTGTCTGCGTCTGTCTGTGTCTGTCTGTCTGTGTCTGTCTGTGTCTGTCTGTCTGTGTCTGTCTGTCTGTGTCTGTGTGTCTGTCTGCGTCTGTCTGTCTGCGTCTGTCTGTCTGCGTCTGTCTGTCTGCGTCTGTCTGTCTGCGTCTGTCTGTCTGCGTCTGTCTGTCTGCGTCTGTCTGTCTGCGTCTGTCTGTCTGCGTCTGTCTGTCTGCGTCTGTCTGTGTCTGTCTGTCTGCGTCTGTCTGTCTGTGTCTGTCTGTCTGTCTGTGTCTGTGTGTCTGTGTGTCTGCGTCTGTGTGTCTGCGTCTGTCTGTCTGCGTCTGTCTGCGTCTGTCTGTCTGCGTCTGTCTGTCTGCGTCTGTCTGTCTGCGTCTGTCTGTCTGTCTGTGTCTGTCTGTCTGCGTCTGTCTGTCTGCGTCTGTCTGTCTGTCTGTGTCTGTCTGTCTGTGTCTGTCTGTCTGTCTGTGTCTGTCTGTCTGTGTCTGTCTGTCTGTGTCTGTCTGTCTGTGTCTGTCTGTCTGTGTCTGTCTGTCTGTGTCTGTCTGTCTGTGTCTGTCTGTCTGTGTCTGTCTGTGTCTGTCTGTCTGTCTGCGTCTGTCTGTCTGTCTGTCTGCGTCTGTCTGTCTGCGTCTGTCTGTCTGCGTCTGTCTGTCTGCGTCTGTCTGCGTCTGTCTGTCTGCGTCTGTCTGTCTGTGTCTGTCTGTGTCTGTCTGTCTGTCTGTGTCTGTCTGTCTGCGTCTGTCTGTCTGTGTCTGTCTGTGTCTGTCTGTCTGTCTGTGTCTGTCTGTGTCTGTCTGTCTGTCTGTGTCTGTCTGTCTGTGTCTGTCTGTGTCTGTCTGGCTGTCTGTGTCTGTCTGCGTCTGTCTGTCTGTCTGTGTCTGTCTGGCTGTCTGTGTCTGTCTGCGTCTGTCTGTGTCTGTCTGTCTGCGTCTGTCTGTGTCTGTCTGCGTCTGTCTGTCTGCGTCTGTCTGTCTGCGTCTGTCTGTCTGCGTCTGTCTGTCTGCGTCTGTCTGTCTGCGTCTGTCTGTCTGCCTGTCTGTGTCTGTCTGTCTGCGTCTGTCTGTCTGTGTCTGTCTGTGTCTGTCTGTCTGTGTCTGTGTGTCTGTGTGTCTGCGTCTGTCTGTCTGCGTCTGTCTGTCTGCGTCTGTCTGTCTGTCTGTGTCTGTCTGTCTGTGTCTGTCTGTCTGTCTGTGTCTGTCTGTCTGTCTGTGTCTGTCTGTCTGTCTGTGTCTGTCTGTCTGTCTGTGTCTGTCTGTCTGTCTGTGTCTGTCTGTCTGTGTCTGTCTGTCTGTGTCTGTGTGTCTGTCTGTCTGCGTCTGTCTGTCTGCGTCTGTCTGTCTGCGTCTGTCTGTGTCTGTCTGTCTGTGTCTGTCTGTCTGTCTGTGTCTGTCTGTCTGTCTGTCTGTGTCTGTCTGTCTGTGTCTGTCTGTCTGTGTCTGTCTGTCTGTGTCTGTCTGTGTCTGTCTGTCTGTCTGTGTCTGTCTGTCTGTCTGTCTGTGTCTGTGTCTGTCTGTCTGTGTCTGTCTGTCTGTGTCTGTCTGTCTGTGTCTGTCTGTCTGTGTCTGTCTGTCTGTGTCTGTCTGTCTGTGTCTGTCTGTGTCTGTCTGTCTGTCTGCGTCTGTCTGTCTGTGTCTGTCTGTCTGTGTCTGTCTGTCTGTCTGTGTCTGTCTGTCTGTGTCTGTCTGTCTGTGTCTGTCTGTCTGTCTGTGTCTGTCTGTCTGTGTCTGTCTGTGTCTGTCTGTGTCTGTCTGTGTCTGTCTGTCTGTCTGTGTCTGTCTGTCTGTCTGTGTCTGTCTGTCTGTCTGTGTCTGTCTGTCTGTCTGTGTCTGTCTGTCTGTCTGTGTCTGTCTGTCTGTGTCTGTCTGTCTGTGTCTGTGTGTCTGTCTGTCTGCGTCTGTCTGTCTGCGTCTGTCTGTGTCTGTCTGCGTCTGTCTGTCTGCGTCTGTCTGTCTGCGTCTGTCTGTCTGCGTCTGTCTGTCTGCCTGTCTGTGTCTGTCTGTCTGCGTCTGTCTGTCTGTGTCTGTCTGTGTCTGTCTGTCTGTGTCTGTGTGTCTGTGTGTCTGCGTCTGTCTGTCTGCGTCTGTCTGTCTGCGTCTGTCTGTCTGTCTGTGTCTGTCTGTCTGTGTCTGTCTGTCTGTCTGTGTCTGTCTGTCTGTCTGTGTCTGTCTGTCTGTCTGTCTGTGTCTGTCTGTCTGTGTCTGTCTGTCTGCGTCTGTCTGTGTCTGTCTGTCTGTGTCTGTCTGTCTGTCTGTCTGTCTGTCTGTCTGTCTGTCTGTGTCTGTCTGTCTGTGTCTGTCTGTCTGTGTCTGTCTGTCTGTGTCTGTCTGTGTCTGTCTGTCTGTCTGTGTCTGTCTGTCTGTCTGTCTGTGTCTGTGTCTGTCTGTCTGTGTCTGTCTGTCTGTGTCTGTCTGTCTGTGTCTGTCTGTCTGTGTCTGTCTGTCTGTGTCTGTCTGTCTGTGTCTGTCTGTGTCTGTCTGTCTGTCTGTGTCTGTCTGTCTGTCTGCGTCTGTCTGTCTGTGTCTGTCTGTCTGTGTCTGTCTGTCTGTCTGTGTCTGTCTGTCTGTGTCTGTCTGTCTGTGTCTGTCTGTCTGTCTGTGTCTGTCTGTCTGTGTCTGTCTGTGTCTGTCTGTGTCTGTCTGTCTGTCTGTGTCTGTCTGTCTGTCTGTGTCTGTCTGTCTGTCTGTGTCTGTCTGTCTGTCTGTGTCTGTCTGTCTGTCTGTGTCTGTCTGTCTGTGTCTGTCTGTCTGTGTCTGTGTGTCTGTCTGTCTGCGTCTGTCTGTCTGCGTCTGTCTGTCTGCGTCTGTCTGTGTCTGTCTGTCTGTGTCTGTCTGTCTGTCTGTGTCTGTCTGTCTGTCTGTCTGTGTCTGTCTGTCTGTGTCTGTCTGTCTGTGTCTGTCTGTCTGTGTCTGTCTGTCTGTGTCTGTCTGTGTCTGTCTGTCTGTCTGTGTCTGTCTGTCTGTCTGTCTGTGTCTGTGTCTGTCTGTCTGTGTCTGTCTGTCTGTGTCTGTCTGTCTGTGTCTGTCTGTCTGTGTCTGTCTGTCTGTGTCTGTCTGTGTCTGTCTGTCTGTCTGTGTCTGTCTGTCTGTCTGCGTCTGTCTGTCTGTGTCTGTCTGTCTGTGTCTGTCTGTCTGTCTGTGTCTGTCTGTCTGTGTCTGTCTGTCTGTGTCTGTCTGTCTGTCTGTGTCTGTCTGTCTGTGTCTGTCTGTGTCTGTCTGTGTCTGTCTGTGTCTGTCTGTCTGTCTGTGTCTGTCTGTCTGTCTGTGTCTGTCTGTCTGTGTCTGTCTGTCTGTCTGCGTCTGTCTGTCTGTGTCTGTCTGTGTCTGGCTGTCTGTGTCTGTCTGTCTGTCTGTGTCTGTCTGTCTGCGTCTGTCTGTCTGTGTCTGTCTGTCTGTGTCTGTCTGTCTGTCTGTGTCTGTCTGTCTGTGTCTGTCTGTGTCTGTCTGTCTGTCTGTGTCTGTCTGTGTCTGTCTGTGTCTGTCTGTCTGTCTGTGTCTGTCTGTCTGTGTCTGTCTGTCTGTGTCTGTCTGTCTGTCTGTGTCTGTCTGTCTGTCTGCGTCTGTCTGTGTCTGTCTGTGTCTGTCTGTCTGTCTGCGTCTGTCTGTCTGTGTCTGTCTGTCTGTGTCTGTCTGTGTCTGTCTGTCTGCGTCTGTCTGTCTGCGTCTGTCTGTGTCTGTCTGTCTGTCTGCGTCTGTCTGTCTGTGTCTGTCTGTGTCTGTCTGTCTGTCTGTGTCTGTCTGTGTCTGTCTGTCTGCGTCTGTCTGTCTGCGTCTGTCTGTCTGCGTCTGTCTGTCTGCGTCTGTCTGTCTGCGTCTGTCTGTCTGCGTCTGTCTGTCTGCGTCTGTCTGTCTGCGTCTGTCTGTCTGCGTCTGTGTCTGTCTGTCTGCGTCTGTCTGTGTCTGTCTGTCTGCGTCTGTCTGTCTGTGTCTGTCTGTGTCTGTCTGTGTCTGTCTGTGTCTGTCTGTGTCTGTCTGTGTCTGTCTGTCTGTGTCTGTCTGTGTCTGTCTGTGTCTGTCTGTCTGTGTCTGTCTGTGTCTGTCTGTCTGTGTCTGTCTGTGTCTGTCTGTGTCTGTCTGTCTGCGTCTGTCTGTCTGCGTCTGTCTGTCTGCGTCTGTCTGTCTGCGTCTGTCTGTCTGCGTCTGTCTGTCTGCGTCTGTCTGTCTGCGTCTGTCTGTCTGCGTCTGTCTGTCTGCGTCTGTCTGTGTCTGTCTGTCTGCGTCTGTCTGTCTGCGTCTGTCTGTCTGCGTCTGTCTGTCTGCGTCTGTCTGTCTGCGTCTGTCTGTCTGCGTCTGTCTGTCTGCGTCTGTCTGTCTGCGTCTGTCTGTCTGCGTCTGTCTGCGTCTGTCTGTCTGCGTCTGTCTGTCTGTCTGTGTCTGTCTGTGTCTGTCTGTCTGCGTCTGTCTGTCTGTGTCTGTCTGTGTCTGTCTGTGTCTGTCTGTGTCTGTCTGTGTCTGTCTGTGTCTGTCTGTCTGTGTCTGTCTGTGTCTGTCTGTGTCTGTCTGTGTCTGTCTGTCTGTGTCTGTCTGTGTCTGTCTGTCTGTGTCTGTCTGTGTCTGTCTGTGTCTGTCTGTCTGCGTCTGTCTGTCTGCGTCTGTCTGTCTGCGTCTGTCTGTCTGCGTCTGTCTGTCTGCGTCTGTCTGTCTGCGTCTGTCTGTCTGCGTCTGTCTGTCTGCGTCTGTCTGCGTCTGTCTGTCTGCGTCTGTCTGTCTGCGTCTGTCTGCGTCTGTCTGTCTGCGTCTGTCTGTCTGCGTCTGTCTGTCTGCGTCTGTCTGTCTGCGTCTGTCTGTCTGCGTCTGTCTGTCTGCGTCTGTCTGTCTGCGTCTGTCTGTCTGCGTCTGTCTGTGTCTGTCTGCGTCTGTCTGTCTGTGTCTGTGTCTGTCTGTCTGTGTCTGTGTCTGTCTGTGTCTGTCTGTGTCTGTCTGTGTCTGTCTGTCTGTCTGTCTGTCTGTGTCTGTCTGTCTGTGTCTGTCTGTCTGTCTGCGTCTGTCTGTCTGCGTCTGTCTGTCTGCGTCTGTCTGTCTGCGTCTGTCTGTCTGTGTCTGTCTGTCTGTGTCTGTCTGTCTGTCTGTCTGTGTCTGGCTGTCTGGCTGTCTGTGTCTGGCTGTCTGTCTGCGTCTGTCTGTCTGCGTCTGTCTGTCTGCGTCTGTCTGTCTGCGTCTGTGTCTGTCTGCGTCTGTGTCTGTCTGCGTCTGTCTGTCTGCGTCTGTCTGTCTGCGTCTGTCTGTCTGCGTCTGTCTGTCTGCGTCTGTCTGTCTGCGTCTGTCTGTCTGCGTCTGTCTGTCTGCGTCTGTCTGTCTGCGTCTGTCTGTCTGCGTCTGTCTGTCTGCGTCTGTCTGTCTGCGTCTGTCTGTCTGTGTCTGTGTCTGTCTGTCTGTGTCTGTGTCTGTCTGTGTCTGTCTGTGTCTGTCTGTGTCTGTCTGTCTGTCTGTCTGTCTGTCTGTGTCTGTCTGTCTGTCTGTCTGCGTCTGTCTGTCTGCGTCTGTCTGTCTGCGTCTGTCTGTCTGTGTCTGTCTGTCTGTGTCTGTCTGTCTGCGTCTGTCTGTCTGTCTGTCTGTGTCTGGCTGTCTGGCTGTCTGTGTCTGGCTGTCTGTCTGCGTCTGTCTGTCTGCGTCTGTCTGTCTGCGTCTGTCTGTCTGCGTCTGTCTGTCTGCGTCTGTCTGTCTGCGTCTGTCTGTCTGCGTCTGTCTGTCTGCGTCTGTCTGTCTGCGTCTGTCTGTCTGCGTCTGTCTGTCTGCGTCTGTCTGTCTGCGTCTGTCTGTCTGCGTCTGTCTGTCTGCGTCTGTCTGTCTGCGTCTGTCTGCGTCTGTCTGTCTGCGTCTGTCTGTCTGCGTCTGTCTGTCTGCGTCTGTCTGTCTGCGTCTGTCTGTCTGCGTCTGTCTGTCTGCGTCTGTCTGTCTGTGTCTGTCTGTCTGTGTCTGTCTGTCTGGCTGTCTGTGTCTGTGTCTGTCTGTGTCTGTCTGTGTCTGTCTGTGTCTGTCTGTCTGTCTGTCTGTGTCTGTCTGTCTGTGTCTGTCTGTCTGTCTGCGTCTGTCTGTCTGCGTCTGTCTGTCTGCGTCTGTCTGTCTGCGTCTGTCTGTCTGCGTCTGTCTGTCTGCGTCTGTCTGTCTGCGTCTGTCTGTCTGCGTCTGTCTGTCTGCGTCTGTCTGTCTGTCTGTGTCTGTCTGTCTGGCTGTCTGTGTCTGGCTGTCTGTCTGCGTCTGTCTGTCTGCGTCTGTCTGTCTGCGTCTGTCTGTCTGCGTCTGTCTGTCTGCGTCTGTCTGTCTGCGTCTGTCTGTCTGCGTCTGTCTGCGTCTGTCTGTCTGCGTCTGTCTGTCTGCGTCTGTCTGTCTGCGTCTGTCTGCGTCTGTCTGTCTGCGTCTGTCTGTCTGCGTCTGTCTGTCTGCGTCTGTCTGTCTGCGTCTGTCTGTCTGCGTCTGTCTGCGTCTGTCTGTCTGCGTCTG
>CM055127.1:236691714-236696714 GCA_029206835.1 Rana muscosa | reverse complement strand
GTCTGTCTGTGTCTGTCTGTCTGTCTGTCTGTCTGTCTGTCTGTCTGTCTGTCTGCGTCTGTCTGTCTGCGTCTGTCTGTCTGCGTCTGTCTGTCTGCGTCTGTCTGTCTGCGTCTGTCTGTCTGCGTCTGTCTGTCTGTCTGTGTCTGTCTGTCTGTCTGTCTGTCTGTCTGTCTGTCTGTCTGTCTGTCTGTGTCTGTCTGTCTGTCTGTGTCTGTCTGTCTGTCTGCGTCTGTCTGCGTCTGTCTGTCTGCGTCTGTCTGTCTGTGTCTGTCTGTCTGTCTGCGTCTGTCTGTCTGTGTCTGTCTGTCTGTCTGTCTGTCTGTCTGTGTCTGTCTGTCTGTCTGTGTCTGTCTGTGTCTGTCTGTCTGTCTGTGTCTGTCTGTCTGTCTGTCTGCGTCTGTCTGTCTGCGTCTGTCTGTCTGTGTCTGTCTGTGTCTGTCTGTCTGTCTGTGTCTGTCTGCGTCTGTCTGTCTGCGTCTGTCTGTCTGCGTCTGTCTGTCTGTGTCTGTCTGTCTGTCTGTCTGTCTGTCTGTCTGTCTGTCTGTCTGTGTCTGTCTGTCTGTCTGTGTCTGTCTGTCTGTCTGCGTCTGTCTGCGTCTGTCTGTCTGCGTCTGTCTGTCTGTGTCTGTCTGTCTGTCTGTCTGTCTGTCTGTCTGTGTCTGTCTGTCTGTCTGTGTCTGTCTGTGTCTGTCTGTCTGTCTGTGTCTGTCTGTCTGTCTGTCTGCGTCTGTCTGTCTGCGTCTGTCTGTCTGTGTCTGTCTGTGTCTGTCTGTCTGTCTGTGTCTGTCTGTGTCTGTCTGTCTGCGTCTGTCTGTCTGCGTCTGTCTGTCTGTCTGCGTCTGTCTGTCTGCGTCTGTCTGTCTGCGTCTGTCTGTCTGCGTCTGTCTGTCTGCGTCTGTCTGTCTGCGTCTGTCTGTCTGCGTCTGTCTGTCTGTCTGCGTCTGTCTGTCTGCGTCTGTCTGTCTGTCTGCGTCTGTCTGTCTGCGTCTGTCTGTCTGTCTGCGTCTGTCTGTCTGCGTCTGTCTGTCTGCGTCTGTCTGTCTGTCTGCGTCTGTCTGTCTGTCTGCCTGTCTGCGTCTGTCTGCCTGTCTGCGTCTGTCTGTCTGTCTGCGTCTGTCTGTCTGTCTGCGTCTGTCTGTCTGCGTCTGTCTGTCTGTCTGCGTCTGTCTGTCTGTCTGCGTCTGTCTGTCTGTCTGCGTCTGTCTGTCTGTCTGCGTCTGTCTGTCTGTCTGCGTCTGTCTGTCTGTCTGCGTCTGTCTGTCTGCGTCTGTCTGTCTGCGTCTGTCTGTCTGCGTCTGTCTGTCTGCGTCTGTCTGTCTGCGTCTGTCTGTCTGCGTCTGTCTGTCTGCGTCTGTCTGTCTGCGTCTGTCTGTCTGCGTCTGTCTGTCTGCGTCTGTCTGCGTCTGTCTGTCTGCGTCTGTCTGTCTGTCTGCGTCTGTCTGTCTGCGTCTGTCTGTCTGCGTCTGTCTGTCTGCGTCTGTCTGTCTGCGTCTGTCTGTCTGTCTGTGTCTGTCTGTGTCTGTCTGTCTGTGTCTGTCTGTCTGTGTCTGTCTGTCTGTGTCTGTCTGTCTGCGTCTGTCTGTCTGCGTCTGTCTGTCTGTGTCTGTCTGCGTCTGTCTGTCTGCGTCTGTCTGTCTGCGTCTGTCTGTCTGCGTCTGTGCGTCTGTCTGTCTGTCTGTCTGTGTCTGTCTGTCTGTCTGTGTCTGTCTGTCTGTCTGTGTCTGTCTGTCTGTCTGTGTCTGTCTGTCTGTGTCTGTCTGTCTGTGTCTGTCTGTCTGTGTCTGTCTGTCTGTGTCTGTCTGTGTCTGTCTGTCTGTCTGTGTCTGTCTGTCTGTCTGTGTCTGTCTGTCTGTCTGTGTCTGTCTGTCTGTCTGTCTGTGTCTGTCTGTGTCTGTCTGTCTGCGTCTGTCTGTCTGCGTCTGTCTGTCTGCGTCTGTCTGTCTGTGTCTGTCTGCGTCTGTCTGTCTGCGTCTGTCTGTCTGCGTCTGTCTGTCTGCGTCTGTGCGTCTGTCTGTCTGTCTGTCTGTGTCTGTCTGTCTGTCTGTGTCTGTCTGTCTGTCTGTGTCTGTCTGTCTGTCTGTGTCTGTCTGTCTGTGTCTGTCTGTCTGTGTCTGTCTGTCTGTGTCTGTCTGTCTGTGTCTGTCTGTGTCTGTCTGTCTGTCTGTGTCTGTCTGTCTGTCTGTGTCTGTCTGTCTGTCTGTCTGTGTCTGTCTGCGTCTGTCTGTCTGCGTCTGTCTGTCTGCGTCTGTCTGTCTGCGTCTGTGCGTCTGTCTGTCTGTCTGTCTGTGTCTGTCTGTCTGTCTGTGTCTGTCTGTCTGTGTCTGTCTGTCTGTCTGTGTCTGTCTGTCTGTGTCTGTCTGTCTGTGTCTGTCTGTCTGTGTCTGTCTGTCTGTGTCTGTCTGTGTCTGTCTGTCTGTCTGTGTCTGTCTGTCTGTCTGTGTCTGTCTGTCTGTCTGTCTGTGTCTGTCTGTGTCTGTCTGTCTGCGTCTGTCTGTCTGCGTCTGTCTGTCTGCGTCTGTCTGTCTGCGTCTGTCTGCGTCTGTCTGTCTGCGTCTGTCTGTCTGTCTGTGTCTGTCTGTCTGTCTGTCTGTCTGTCTGTGTCTGTCTGTCTGTCTGTGTCTGTCTGTCTGTCTGCGTCTGTCTGCGTCTGTCTGTCTGCGTCTGTCTGTCTGTCTGTGTCTGTCTGTGTCTGTCTGTCTGTCTGCGTCTGTCTGTCTGTCTGTCTGTCTGCGTCTGTCTGTCTGTCTGTGTCTGTCTGTGTCTGTCTGTGTCTGTCTGTCTGTCTGTGTCTGTCTGTCTGTCTGTGTCTGTCTGTCTGTCTGCGTCTGTCTGTCTGCGTCTGTCTGTCTGTGTCTGTCTGTGTCTGTCTGTCTGTCTGTGTCTGTCTGTGTCTGTCTGTCTGCGTCTGTCTGTCTGCGTCTGTCTGTCTGTCTGCGTCTGTCTGTCTGCGTCTGTCTGTCTGCGTCTGTCTGTCTGTCTGCGTCTGTCTGTCTGTCTGCGTCTGTCTGTCTGTCTGCGTCTGTCTGTCTGTCTGCGTCTGTCTGTCTGTCTGCGTCTGTCTGTCTGTCTGCGTCTGTCTGTCTGTCTGCGTGCGTCTGTCTGTCTGCGTCTGTCTGTCTGCGTCTGTCTGTCTGCGTCTGTCTGTCTGCGTCTGTCTGTCTGCGTCTGTCTGTCTGCGTCTGTCTGTCTGCGTCTGTCTGTCTGCGTCTGTCTGTCTGCGTCTGTCTGTCTGCGTCTGTCTGTCTGCGTCTGTCTGTCTGCGTCTGTCTGTCTGCGTCTGTCTGTCTGCGTCTGTCTGTCTGCGTCTGTCTGTCTGCGTCTGTCTGTCTGCGTCTGTCTGTCTGCGTCTGTCTGTCTGCGTCTGTCTGTCTGCGTCTGTCTGCGTCTGTCTGTCTGCGTCTGTCTGTCTGTCTGTGTCTGTCTGTCTGTCTGTGTCTGTCTGTCTGTCTGCGTCTGTCTGTCTGTCTGTGTCTGTCTGTGTCTGTCTGTCTGTGTCTGTCTGTCTGTGTCTGTCTGTCTGTCTGTCTGTGTCTGTCTGTCTGTCTGTCTGCGTCTGTCTGTCTGCGTCTGTCTGTCTGTCTGTGTCTGTCTGTGTCTGTCTGTCTGTGTCTGTCTGTCTGTGTCTGTCTGTCTGTGTCTGTCTGTCTGTGTCTGTCTGTCTGCGTCTGTCTGTCTGCGTCTGTCTGTCTGTGTCTGTCTGCGTCTGTCTGTCTGCGTCTGTCTGTCTGCGTCTGTGCGTCTGTCTGTCTGTCTGTCTGTGTCTGTCTGTCTGTCTGTGTCTGTCTGTCTGTCTGTGTCTGTCTGTGTCTGTCTGTCTGTGTCTGTCTGTCTGTGTCTGTCTGTCTGTGTCTGTCTGTCTGTGTCTGTGTCTGTCTGTCTGTGTCTGTCTGTCTGTGTCTGTCTGTGTCTGTCTGTCTGTCTGTGTCTGTCTGTGTCTGTCTGTCTGCGTCTGTCTGTCTGCGTCTGTCTGTCTGCGTCTGTCTGTCTGCGTCTGTCTGTCTGCGTCTGTCTGTCTGCGTCTGTCTGTCTGTCTGTGTCTGTCTGTGTCTGTCTGTCTGTCTGCGTCTGTCTGTCTGTCTGTCTGTCTGCGTCTGTCTGTCTGTCTGTGTCTGTCTGTGTCTGTCTGTCTGTCTGTGTCTGTCTGTCTGTCTGTCTGCGTCTGTCTGTCTGCGTCTGTCTGTCTGTGTCTGTCTGTGTCTGTCTGTCTGTCTGTGTCTGTCTGTGTCTGTCTGTCTGCGTCTGTCTGTCTGTCTGTCTGCGTCTGTCTGTCTGCGTCTGTCTGTCTGCGTCTGTCTGTCTGTCTGTGTCTGTCTGTCTGTCTGTGTCTGTCTGTCTGTCTGTCTGCGTCTGTCTGTCTGCGTCTGTCTGTCTGTGTCTGTCTGTGTCTGTCTGTCTGTCTGTGTCTGTCTGTGTCTGTCTGTCTGCGTCTGTCTGTCTGTCTGTCTGCGTCTGTCTGTCTGCGTCTGTCTGTCTGCGTCTGTCTGTCTGTCTGTGTCTGTCTGTCTGTCTGTGTCTGTCTGTGTCTGTCTGTCTGTGTCTGTCTGTCTGCGTCTGTCTGCGTCTGTCTGTCTGCGTCTGTCTGCGTCTGTCTGTCTGCGTCTGTCTGTCTGCGTCTGTCTGTCTGCGTCTGTCTGTCTGCGTCTGTCTGTCTGCGTCTGTCTGTCTGCGTCTGTCTGTCTGCGTCTGTCTGTCTGCGTCTGTCTGTCTGCGTCTGTCTGTCTGCGTCTGTCTGTCTGCGTCTGTCTGTCTGCGTCTGTCTGTCTGCGTCTGTCTGTCTGCGTCTGTCTGTCTGCGTCTGTCTGTCTGCGTCTGTCTGTCTGCGTCTGTCTGTCTGCGTCTGTCTGTCTGCGTCTGTCTGTCTGCGTCTGTCTGTCTGCGTCTGTCTGTCTGCGTCTGTCTGTCTGCGTCTGTCTGTCTGCGTCTGTCTGTGTCTGTCTGTGTCTGTCTGTGTCTGTCTGTGTCTGTCTGTGTCTGTCTGTCTGCGTCTGTCTGTCTGT
>CM055127.1:236554214-236684214 GCA_029206835.1 Rana muscosa | reverse complement strand
ATTAACCCCCATCACTGGTGTCAGAAAACGCATTATTAACCCCCATCACTGGTGTCAGCAAACGCATTATTAACCCCCATCACTGGTGTCAGCAAACGCATTATTAACCCCCATCACTGGTGTCAGCAAACGCATTATTAACCCCCATCACTGGTGTCAGCAAACGCATTATTAACCCCCATCACTGGTGTCAGCAAACGCATTATTAACCCCCATCACTGGTGTCAGCAAACGCATTATTAACCCCCATCACTGGTGTCAGCAAACACATTATTAACCCCCATCACTGGTGTCAGCAAACGCATTATTAACCCCCATCACTGGTGTCAGCAAACGCATTATTAACCCCCAGCATTACCCCCCCCCCACACTGCACAAATACCCTCCACACTCCATAATTACCCCCAACATTGCACAAATCCCCCCACACTCCATAAAATACCCCCCACATTACACAATTACCCCCCACACTACACAAATACCCCCCCAAACTCGATAAAATACCCCCCACACTGCACAAATCCCCCCACACTGCACAAATCCCCCCACACTACACAAATCGCCCCACACTACACAAATCGCCCCACACTACACAAAACCGCCCCACACTACACAAAATAGCCCCCACACTGCACAAAATAGCCCCCACACTGCACAAAATAGCCCCCACACTGCACAATTAACCCCCACACTGCACAAGATAGCCCCCCACACTCCATAAAATAGCCCCCACACTCCATAAGATAGCCCCCACACTCCATAAGATAGCCCCCACACTCCATAAGATAGCCCCCACACTCCATAAGATAGCCCCCACACTCCATAAGATAGCCCCCACACTCCATAAGATAGCCCCCACACTCCATAAGATAGCCCCCACACTCCATAAGATAGCCCCCACACTCCATAAGATAGCCCCCACACTCCATAAGATAGCCCCCACACTGCACAAAATAGCCCCCACACTGCACAAAATAGCCCCCACACTCCATAAAATAGCCCCCACACTCCATAAAATAGCCCCCACACTCCATAAAATAGCCCCCACACTCCATAAGATAGCCCCCCACACTCCATAAGATAGCCCCCCACACTCCATAAGATAGCCCCCCACACTCCATAAGATAGCCCCCCACACTACACAAGTACCCTCACACTGCACAAATCCCCCCACACTCCATAAAATACCCCCCACACTACACAATTACCCCCCCCCCACACTCCATAAAATACTCCATTCACCCCACTAAGGACTTTGCCTTACTCACCTCTCCTGGCAGTCAGGATCGTCTGGCTTCCGAGTCCTCTCCTCCTGGCTTCCACAGAGGCCTAGTGACAGGGCACCCAGAGAACACAATCTCCCGCTCTGAGCAGCAGGACCCTGGATCGGGGCTCTGATAGTCTGTGCCTAGGTGGGCGGGGCGATGGACGGATCCTTCCTCCGCTCTGTTCTCTCTCTGGGCTGCGGCAGTGTGCAGTGGAGAGGACAGAGCTGATGGAGAGGTAAAGCTCTTCGGCGCCTCCCCCTCTGCGGTGCCTGTAAAAAAAGACGTCCTGGATCGGGCCTGCGGGCCATTTTTAACCAGTCCGCGGGCCGCAAATGGCCCGCGGGCCGGTACTTTATGACCCCTGATCTATGCCTTGAGTAACACTGCAGCCTGATGCACAAACACTTTCCACACAGCAGCCCTTCACCTCTGCCGGGTTAGCCCCCCCTTATCAAAATTTAAAAAAAATCTTATGCAGTTTGTTAGATCTTTGTTAGATAAGGTTAGATCAACCGTTGTTTGCGTTAGATTTCACACAGAAGAAGCAATATTAACAGTTATTTGCTGGGGGGGCTAACCCGTCATCAGCCCCCCCTTATCAAAAAATTTACCAAACAGTTAGCTATTTTGGAAGCTATTTGTTAGATCCGGTAAGATCAAGTGGTTTTAACGTTAGATCTCACATAATTAGAGACTTACTAAGTGATTAATGAGGGGGGGCTTGTTAGATCTGGTAAGATAAAACCACTTGAACGTTAGATCTCACATAATTTCAGAGATATTCCACATACAAATACTGATATTAGGTGGTACATAAGGACGGGTTGGCCCCCCCTTATCAAATTTTCGGGCCAAAAATCATCCAGGCTAATAGATATTCGTTAGATCCGGTAAGATCAAGTGGTTTTAACGTTAGATCTCACATAATTTCAGAGATATTCCACATAAAAATACTGATATTAGGTGGTACATAAGGACGGGTTGGCCCCCCCTTATCAAATTACACAGTACACACCTGACAGTGACACAAGGCCTGTCTGGTGCCCCAGCCACCTTCCAAAGGCTAATGGAGAAGACCGTGGGTGACATGAAACTGATCGAGGTGTTGGTACACTTAGACGACATCATCGTTTTCGGCAAGACCCTGGAAGAGCACGAAGAGCATCTGGAGAAGGTCCTGAAGAGACTGCATGATGAGGAGGTTGAAGCTGTCTCTGGAAAAGTGCCAGTTTTACCAACCCTCAGTCAACTACCTTGGCCATATTGTGTCTTACGACAAAGTGGCCACCGACCCCCAGAAGCTGGAAGCTGTCACCTCCTGGCCGAGGCCTACCAACGTGACTAAGCTTAGGTGATTTCTGGGATTCTGCTCTTATTACAGAAGATTTGTCAAGGGATTCACTAAGACGCTGACCCTGATCTGGCGAAGCCTGTCAGACCAGCTGGAGGGCCCAGAAAACCCAGAGAGTCCATTCAGGAACAATGGACTCCGAAGTGTGAAGAGGTTTTAGGCAGCCTAACAACCGCTCCTGTTCAGGCCTATGCAGATCCAACCAAGCCATATGAGCTACATGTTGACGTCAGTCGAGATGGGTTAGGTGGGGTGCTATATCAAGAGCATGACGGTCATCTACGGCCTGTTGCCTACATGAGTCGGAACTTGGCCCCCCGCCGAGAAGAACTACCCCATGCACAAACTTGAGTTCCTGGCCTTGAAGTGGGTGGTGGTGGATAAGCTGAGGGATTATCTATATGGAGCGGAGTTCGTGATCAAGACTGACAACAATCCTCTCACCTACATCCTCACTACCACCAAGTTGGATGCCACGGGTCACAGATGATTGGCTACTCTATCAGGGTTTATTTTCAGCCTGAAACAAGATGTGGATGCTTTGTCAAGAAGGCCCCATTGTTTCAGAGACCCCCCCAGCTGACACCTGAAGGGGTACGAGCCTTATGTCAAGGAGCAGAACATCAAGCTGGAGAAGGATCCAGGGCCGAAGACATTGGAGTGCCAGCCGCTGGTGTCCCCAGATGTTATTGCAATGTCACCCAAGTCGGGGATAAAGGTCTGCCCGAAGCTGTCAAAGAATGACCTGCAAAGGGACCAGTTGGAGGACCCTCCCTGCAGCTTGGCATTGAAGGCCTTGGAGAGCCAACGCCCTGACTTGCTCCTCACTGACTCCCCAAAGGAAACCCGTCTGCTGCACCGAGAGTGAGATCAGTTTCAGGTGCACCAAGGGTTGGTCTACCGAAGGGGCCCCTCTGACGATTCTGAAAAAAAATTGCAGCTATTCCTACCTGAAAAACATAGGGAGACAGTATTAACTGCCCTACATGACAACCATGGCCACCTAGGGCCCAAAAGGACTTTTGACCTGGTGAGGGACAGGTTCTACTGGCCCTGCATGCAAGCTGAAGTTGAGGACTATTGCCACTCCTGCGTCAGATGTATCCAAAAGAAGACTTTGCCTCACGAGCTGCCCCAATGGGGCATCTTCGGAGTCAGGGACCCATGGAGCTGGTGTGCATTGACATTCTGTGCTTGGAGCCTGATTTTAGCGGGCAGGAAAATATCCTGGTAGTGACTGACCATTTCACTCGGTATGCCCAGGCGTTTTCCACGAGGGACCAACAAGCATCCACGGTGGCCAAGATCTTTGTGGAGAAATTCTTTGTGCACAATGGTCTGTCCCAACGCATCCACTCTGATCAGGGGAGAGATTTTGAGAGTAGTCTCATCAAGAGACTTTTAGACCTGTTGGGCATCAGGAAGTCTAAAACCCCCCCCGTATCATCCTCAAGGAGATCCTCAACCAGAGAGATTCAACCAAACCCTCCTGGATATGCTCGGAACTCTAAATTCATAACAAAAACAGCACTGGAGCAAGCATATAGTGGCTATTGTGCATGCTTATAACAGCACCGCCAATGATGCCACAGGTTACGCTCCCTATAGTTTGATGTTCGGACGGTAGGCCCGGCTGCCAGTCGACTTGGCCTTCGGCACATCCCTCGACCATACCTCAGCAACTTCCCGCTGGAAGTCGCTGCCCTATGTCATTTGCAAGCATCTGCCTGGACTCCCAGTATATCAAATCTGGCCAGAGGGAAGCACAGGACTTGGCATCGCAATCATCTGTTGCCTCTGTCAGAAGCAGTTCATGTGCCACCACAGCCAGGTTTACAGTCCACACCCACGGCCTCTCAAAGATCCCAGCCAGTGACTAGATCTCACTCTCAGTCTGTACCCCTTGCTTAAGATGAAAACCGCGAGGCAGGACAACCTCCCCTCCTATGCTAATTGGTTGGATATTCCTCTGCCATGGTTTTATGCAGATGCAAATTGTATGGTTTCCTGTGCACACTAACCTGTTTTTTTTTTTACGTGTGTATATCAAAAGCATGTAACAGGTCATAGACTCTTTACCACCTTTGGCGGACCTAAGGTTTTTTGGTGGGGGGAGTGTGTAGCGGGGGCTGCTCTGTCACCCATGGTCCCACACCTCCCTCCATTCCAGCCAGGAACCGTCGGACTGAATAGACACTGACACAGGCACTTACTGAAGGAGAGCACGCCTGTCAGTACCTGTGGGGGATTTCTCCCCCTAACTCTACTCTTCCTTGAGTGACGAGCAGCGCTCACTCACGGGCATCAGTCGGCTCTGCTCTCTTCTCTGTGTTCCTATTGGCAGGGAGAGGAAGTCAATCAAGCAGCAGCAGAGGACCACAGGACATAAAGGCTCATCACAAAATGGCACCATTGATTTTTACTGGGGATGGAGCTACTACTTCTGCTTTGAAAGAAGGGGGCTAGCTAAAGACTTAAGCTTGTTGGTCTGAAAAGAGATCACCATGAGGCTGGGAGGTGAACGGAGGTGTGAGAAGAGACTACAGGCATCCGCTGAAGAACCATCCAGAGACGGTTGAAGATGGATGTACCTTCTGTAAAACCTAATATCCCTATTTTTATGTGAAATATCTCTGAAATTATGTGAAATCTAACGTTAAAACCACTTGATCTTACCGGATCTAACGAATATCTATTAGCCTGTGTAGCGCCCTGCTCCTATTGGGTAGGTGCTAGTGTAAATTTAGTTATCTGAGCTGTCGTTTAGCTCAGAACAATTGTACCAAATTATGGTCTCTGTTCCAGTTTAGCTGGGCTGCACATTTTCCACCTGACTGTAGGTGTCGTTGTTACCACAGGTCAAGGTTGGAATTGCAGTAGGCTGGATGCATTGGGTATTCCTTTCCCGGAGACAGCGCAGTGGGAGTGGTGACCCCACTGTGCATTCTGGGAGAGGGTACTTAAGGAGCAGACACCGTTTTCCGGGGTCTTCCGATCCTGACCTGACGGCCCTCCTGGCCTCAGGGATTTTTCTGCCTCGGGGCCTGTAGGCCCGAGGCTCTGTTGCTGAGAGTAGGCCCAGGAGTTTCTGGGGGCCTACTGATCTGGGGATGGTCCCGTGTCGCCTTGCCTGAGGGAAGGGACCGAACAATTGAGGGCTCAATTGGAGGACGCATCCGGATAAAAATTTGCCTCGCAGTGCTGCCGGCTGGCTGAAAGATCCTGGCACTGTGTGTTATGTTTTCAGAACTTTATCAAGTGAGTGATTACCCAAGTCTGAGGCAGAGACTATTTGTATTCTTCAAGTCTGGCAGAAACTATTTGTATTCTTCAAGTCTGTGGCAGAGACTTTTGGCCGAGCACCGCACCGGCTGCTAGGTCAGTGAGAGAGGCCTATCCGGTGGTTGCTATATCCAGTGTGGAGACTGTTTGTCCTCTGGATTAAGAAGTACCCGTGATCCGCAAGCAAGGTACCTGAATCCCCCCCTAAACCTCCATCCCTCTGTTAATAAAACCCTTGAGAAAAAGAGACTAAGTGTTTGGTGCAGACATTTGTGAGAAATTCTTCAAGGAAGACCCCCTAGGACGGACGTGGTGAACAGTAAGGTAATGGCAGACCCAAATCTTAAACCAGCAGCCCCTGCGGGGGTATTGCTACACCTGATATAGACACTAGTATGGATATCCGTGCATCGATACCAAATATCCATAATATCCCTGTAATTATGTATAATCAACCATTAAAACCACTTGATCTTACCGTATTTAACGAATATCTATTAGCCTGAAGGATTTTTGGACAGTAAATTGCATGTGGGGGGGCCAACCCGTCTATATGTACCACCTAATATCAGTATTTTTATGTGGAATATCTCTTAAATTATGTGAGATCTAACATTAAAACCACTTGATCTTACCGGATCTAACAAATATCTATTAGCCTGAATGATTTTTGGCCCGAAAATTTGATAAGGGGGGGGGGCAGCCCCCCTCATTAATCACTTAATAAGTCTCCAATTATATGCGATCTAACGTTAAAACCACTTGATCTTACCGGATCTAACGAATATCTATTAGCCTGAATGATTTTTGGCCCGAAAATTTGAAAAGGGCGGGCCAACCCGTCCTTATGTACCACCTAATATCAGTATTTTTATGTGGAATATCTCTGAAATTATTTGAGATCTAACGTTAAAACCACTTGATCTTACCGGATCTAACGAATATCTATTAGCCTGAATGATTTTTGGCCCGAAAATTTGATAAGGGGGGGCCAACCTGTCCTTATGTACCACCTAATATCAGTATTTGTATGTGGAATATCTCTGAAATTATGTGAGATCTAACGGTAAAACCACTTGATCTTACCGGATCTAACGAATATCTATTAGCCTGAATCATTTTTGGCCAGAAAATTTGATAAGGGGGGGCCAGCCCCCCTCATTAATCACTTAATAAGTCTCTAATTATGTGAGATATAACGTTAAAACCACTTGATCTTACCGGATCTAACAAATAGCTTCCAAAATAGCTAACTGTTTGGTCAATTTTTTGATAAGGGGGGGCTGATGACGGGTTAGCCCCCCCAGCAAATAACTGTTAATATTGCTTCTTCTGTGTGAGATCTAACGCAAACAACGGTTGATCTAACCTGATCTAACAAAGATCTAACAAACTGCATAAGATATTTTCAAAAATTTTGATAAGGGGGGGCTAACCCGGCAGAGGTCAGCCCTTCTGTTGTCTCATTGCCTTGAAGGTTAAATGCTGCTCAGTATTATCCCAAGAATGCAGGACAAGATTAAAAAAAAGGCCGCTCATAGTGCAGCCTTAGAAGAATGCAATATGAAATCAAATGACAACATATCATCCACCCATATATAATAGGACAAAATTAAAAGGAAAGCGGAAACCGCTGCGTAATAAGTAAATTGCCTGCCGACTCACCAAAATTACAGGTGGTGTTCCTGGAACCTAAAATTAGTATACAAGCTAGGATGATTAGAACTCTAGACGAGTCCACATCAAAAAAAAAAAAAAAAAAAAAAAGGGGCTCAAAGTGGGAACAAACTGTTGCGTTACAAAAGCTCAGCTTTATTCATTGACAAAAATTACATAATAAATTGTCAAGTAATAAATAGTACTTGACAATATTGGCAATTGTGCTTTTATTGGTGTATGGTGAAGGTTTTGGTGTGCTATATTAAAATGATGTAATTTTTGTCAATTAATAAAACTGAGCTTTTGTATTGCCACAGTTTGTTCCTGCTTAGAGCCCTTTTTAACCACTTCAGCCCCGGACCATTTGGGTGGTCAAAGACCAGGCCACTTTTTGCGATTCGGCACTGCGTCGCTTTAACTGACAATTGCGCGATCGTGCAACAAGGCTCCCAAACAAAATTGACGTTCTTTTTTCCCCACAAATAGAGCTTTCTTTTGGTGGTATTTGATCCCCTCTGCGGTTTTTCGCTATAGACAAAAATAGAGCGACAATTTT
Source organism: Rana muscosa (assembly GCA_029206835.1). Classification (NCBI taxonomy): domain Eukaryota; kingdom Metazoa; phylum Chordata; class Amphibia; order Anura; family Ranidae; genus Rana; species Rana muscosa. The sequence goes on along the minus strand of CM055127.1, from coordinate 236,676,098 downwards.
GAAAAAAAAACAATATTTTTTGACTTTTTGCTATAATAAATATCCTCAAAAAATGTATAAATTAATTTTCCTCAGTTTAGGCCGATAAGTATTCTTCTACATATTTTTGGTAAAAAAAAAAAAAAAAATTATCGCAATAAGCGTTTATTGATTGGTTTGCACAAAAGGTATAGCGTTTACAAAATAGGGGATAGTTTTATGGCATTTTTTTTTCTTACTAGTAATGGCGGCAATCAGTGATTTTTTTCGTGACTGCGACATCATGGCGGACACATCGGACACTTTTGACACATTTTTGGGACCATTGTCATTTTTACAGCGATCAGTGCTATAAAAATACACTGGTTACTGTGAAAATGACAATGGCAGTGAAGGGGTTATCCACTAGGTGGCGCTGTAGGGGTTAAGTGTTCCCTGCACAGTGTTTCTTACTGTAGGGGGGATGGGCTCTGTGTCACATGACACTGATCTCGGCTCCGAGTACACGGAGACTGAGATCAGTGTCAATGTCACTAGGTCAGAGCGTGGAGATGCGTGTTTACACAAGCATCTCCCCGCTCTATACCTCCGTGAGACGATCGCGGGGATCCCCGCGGCGATAGAGTCCGCGGGACCCGTGGTCCGACTCACGGGGAAGGCGGCAGGGTCGCGCATTTAAAAGGGCCACGTACAGGTATGCGATTATGCCTGTCCGTGCCATTCTGCTGACGTAACTATACAGTGGGCGGTCCACAAGTAGTTAAGATGTGGGCTCACCTTGATTTCAAATCATTCAACATCACCCACCCAAATGAAAAGTGAAAAACAATGCAACATCAAAACCTTGGATCCACAAACAGTGGATATGAGGCACCCGTCACTCAGAGGTAAGTATTAGGTTTACCAGAACGTTAACCTCCCAAGCAGAAGCAAACAGCGCATGTCTTCTAATCCCCAGGGCGACCTCTGTGCATCGGGTACACTGCAGCCTGATCTACAACATTCCTTCACTTCTCTGCTTTCCTTGCTTGTCAAATGCTGCTCAGTAACACCATACGCATGCAGGACAAGGTAAACAGAGAGTTCTGCAGGGTGCAAACAAAGACAAAATTGTGCTCCAGCTGAAGAATGGATTAATTCTGACCCTCAAAGGCCTAGAAATGGGACTAGAATCTTTGTAAATACCCATAGAACCATGCACAGAACAAAATGCAGCGCCACCAACTTAAAAATGGCAACTTGCAATTGCAAATCACAAAAAACAAAAACAAATTTCCCAATCTCCTGAAGGAGGTCAGGACATGTAGGTAGATTATGCTTTATGTCCACTGAAGCCAGGAAATCCCCTGGCTGGAGCAAAACCATTTGAAACCTCTGTACTGGTCGGCCCTGCCCCTTTCACTTTTTGGGAGATGCCATCTCTTCAAAATGGTCTCGTTTACAAGACTATTGTATCCAATGCAGACTCTTCTGAAACATACAGATATTCAAAAAGGTAACATACTGCCTTGCTCGCGTTTCTCTGGCGTGGTAAGAAACCTAGAATTGCGCTTCAAAAACAAAGTCTCCCAAAGAGTGAGGGTGGAGCGGGCCTGCCCAATATTAGATTCTATAATGTTTCTTGCCTACTGCGGCAGGGCATTGATTGGTTGTCTAAAAGGTCTCGGTACTCCAATTATATGCTGGAGGGTGCCCTGGTGTCCCCGTTCAATCCTCAGGCGGTGATTCATTCCAGGCTGCACGCTCTGCCTCCTATCTTAAAATCGAATTTATTGATTAGAGACGCCGTTATAGACTGGAGAGAGGTTCGGAAACTCCTGGGTCTACCCTACACCATCTCATCCCACCTGCCTATACTTGGCAACCCAATGTTGTCCCCCTTCGGGACACAAAGCCCAATGATCCGCTTCCAGCCTACAGACTGTCTCCAACTTCTTCAATCCCACCCAAGGAACTCTCAGACCTTTCTCAGAACTGTAAAGCGTGAAAAATCCGCGCTATCCCCATATATATATAAAAAGTGCATGTAGTGCAACAAGTTTGCATGGGTGCAAACTGCAATAGAGAAAAAAACAAAGGACTTCTTAACAGTAATACTAATTGATATTAAAGTGACAGTGCTGCAACTATAAAGATAACTGGAATATTCAGTAATATAAGTATGTAAAAAAGTAAAAATAGATGCACAACCTAAAATATTGCAAAACAGTGCAAAAAATTAAGACTTTTTTTTTTTTTTTATATTCTGAAATAAGTGAATTATAAAGAAAAAAAGTCCATAGGGAACAACAAAGTCCAATTAAGATGCAAAGGAAAAGTCCAATTCAGAACAGCTCCTAAAGCTTGGTGGTGATCCAGGAAGCAAAGATACAAATCTTCCTCCTTTGTTTCCAAGCTGCAAACACAGGATACTAAAAGTGCAAAGTGGCCGCTTACCAGATAGGTTGGATCTCTATAACGGAGATCTTTTGGGCTCAGTATCAACAGATATAATCCTGGTAACAGCAGCGATCTGGTCAACCTTCCATCACTGAATCCACTGGTCAGCTGGGTGTGTGTTTAACAAAAAAATCACAGTCTCAGTGCAGGTGGAATGGTTCATGCAGCAATACAAGGGACCATATGTATGAAGAGGAAAGATAAAAAAAACACTTCATGGTGCAGTACTTTGATAAAAAAAGTGTACCCTTTAATCGAATAGCTGGGCAACTGACAATAAACAAGGTTTTAAAGCATAGTTTAAAACAGACATTCACACAGCTGCTTTTTTACTTTCTCAGAACTGACCCAACAATACTCCTTACCACCATCACAGGTGTTTCACTACTATCAACTATCCAGCTACCTCAAATCCTGCATCAGTCCACGACAAAACCCTTGCCAGCGCTCATTCGTTGATACAATGCTTGAGCGGGATCAATACTCCATTTCAGAAATATACTCTAACCTTGTCACCCACCAGGCCTTCAAATACCGCATCCTTTCTTTGAAATCCTGGGCATCCATCCTTGACATCCAAGACGCCCCAGAAAAGATTCTTGCAGGATACCAAAAAATCCGCTCCCTAGTGGTCTGTGAAGAATGGCAAGAAACTCTATTCAAAATTGCTCATCGTGCATATATATCCCATTTTGACATAGCAAAGTAGATCCCTCCCTCTCTATGTGCCCCTGGTGCGACACCTCTCGACCGTCTGTTTCATTGACTGTGGACTTGCCAAGCTACCTCCACCTTCTGGAACTTAAATATATTAACAAGATTCAACAGAGATTCAGAGACTCCACCCTATAGACCAATTGCTGTGCCTTTTTAGCTGTGATACCTCTATTCCCTTATACGGTTAGAACGTATACTCGCTTCCAGTGGCGTCACTAGGGTTGGTGTCACCCGGTGCGGAAAAAAATGGTGTCACCCCCCAACAACTATAGTCCCCCCTCAGTACAGACCCCCCTCCACTAACTACAGACCCCACTCCCACAGTATAGATCCCTTCCCTCAGTACAAACCCGCTCCACTAAGTACAGACTCTCCGCCATCAATATAGACCCGCCTCCCTCAGTATGAACCCCCACCTCAGTGCAGACCGCTCCATCAGTACAGACACCCCCACCTCAGTGCAGACCCCCTCAGTTACAGACACCCCTCATACAGACACCCCCCTCAGTACAGACACCCCCCTCGTACAGACTCCCCCTCGTACAGACTCCCCCTCGTACAGACCACCCCTCAGTTACAGACACCCCCTCAGTTACAGACACCCCTCGTACAGACACCCCCCCTCAGTACATACACCCCCCTCAGTACAGACACCCCCTCAGTACAGACACCCCCACCTCAGTACAGACCGCTCCATCAGTACAGACACCCCCACCTCAGTGCAGACCTCCTCAGTTACAGACACCCTGCTCAGTTACAGACACCCCCCACAGTACCAGACACCCCTCGTACAGACACCCCCTCAGTTACAGACACCCCCCTCAGTACAGACACCCCCCTCAGTACAGACACCCCCTTGGTACCAGACCCCCCTCAGTACAGACACCCCCTCAGTTACAGCCCCCCCGGTGCAAACTCCCCCTAGTGCAGACCCCAGCAGTACAGACACCCCCTCCCCCCATCAGTAAAGATGCCCCCCTTACCTTACAGACCTCAGAACAGAGCGGCAGATACACACAGCGGTGTGTCTCTCGAGCGCGGGCTCCTCCTCCTCCTCTGTGGATGTAAACAGAGAGGAGGCAGAGGGGGCGGCGGCTTCCTTCCGCTCCGCTGAGGGACACAGCCGCAGCGTGAGCCTAAGGCACAGGGCAGCGGGCAATGTCAGTGTGGTGCCGCTGCGCTACCCACGGGTGTCACCCCTCTGGTGGGTGTCACCCGGGTGCGGCCCGCCCCCCCCCCCGCACCTGGCTAGCAACGCTAGTGCGTGTCGTCACATCATCACAGTGCAGTGTGATGATGTGACAGGCTGAGTCGCTCGCTGGCTCTGTAGGGTAGGGAGGAGGATTGGAATTTAGGAATAGGAAGAATAAGGAGCCGGAGGACACACACCAGGCGCGGCCACGGCGCTGGAGGTGTTGTTCCAGGCTTCCAGCCCAGCGGGGTGAAATTAATCAATGAATGGGTCAGCTGTAAAAAAAAAAAAAAGGGAGGGTGTCACCCCTCTAGCGGGTGTCACCCGGGGGCGGACCGCACCCCCCGCACCCCCCTAGCAACGCCTCTGCTCGCTTCCACTCCTCAGGTTGTTTCTTTGGTGCAATTTCTTAGTTACCATTGTTATACCAGATAACTATGATTGTTCCGACTTTAGCGCTGTCAAGGATGATTCTAGATTACTGTTATTTTTGTTCTATGCGAAGGCTACGTTATCTGTCTTACACCCTTCACGGACACATGATTTGTGTTTGTGATAGGAATTTTCATTCAAAAAATAAAAGTAATAAACCTGGGCTGTGTAAATTCCAGAAAATGTACTATAGTTTGTAGACACTATAACTTTTGCGCAAACCAATAAATAAATGCTTGATTTTTTTTACCCGAGTTTTCCAGAGGGGATCAAATACCACCAAAGGAAAGCTCTATTTGTGGGGAAAAAAAGGACGCAAATTTCGTTTGGGTACAGCATTGCATGACTGCAGTTAAAGCAGCGCAGTGCCAAATTGTAAAAAGTGGTCATTAAAGCGGAGTTTCACCCAAAAAATAGGATTTTTTTGTACTCACCGTAAAATCCTTTTCTCTGACGACCATGGACTGACACAGCATCTTCAATCTTGACAAAGTGGGTTATGTTCCTGCTCATAGGAGAAGACTAGGCAGAATGTTAGATGTTTTAACATACATTCCCTTACCAGAGCTGAACAGCCCCGCCCAGGGGGTGGTCCCTCCGGACATAACCCTCCTACCTGCAGCCAGCAGCCTCAGTTCGTATTAAAGCAGTACAAACTCAAAAAAGGAGGGGTGGGTCCATGGACGTCAGAGAAAAGGATTTTACGGTGAGTACAAAAAAATCCTATTTTCTCTTACCGTCCATGGACTGACACAGCATCTTCAATCTCGACAAAGTGGGACGTCCCAAAGCAGTGTCAACGAACGAGGGGTGGGAACAGTATCAAGGAAAAAACCAAACTTCACCCCAAACAAGCAGAGCTCCTCAATGGAGGAGTTGCAACATTAAACAGCCGTCTGCAAAACCTTGCGGCCGAAGGAATCATCAGAAGATGCAGACACATCAACCTTAAAGAACTTTGAAAAGGTATGTGCGGACAACCAGGTCGCCGCCTTGCACACTTGTGCAACATCGACGCTTGATGTCGGAAAGCCCAGGAAGCACCAATTGCCCTGGTTGAATGCAATGTAACCGGAAAGGGAGGCGCCCGACCCTTAAGGGCATAGGCCTGTATGACGGTCTGCCTGATCCACAAGAAATGGTGGCAGATGAAACCACTTGGCCCTGTTTCACTCCAGACACAGACACAAACAGCGAGTCAGACTTGCGAATCGGAGCCGTAGCAGAGAGGTACACCCGCAAGGCACGTACCACGTCTAACGTGTGGAGCGCAAACTCTCTGGGATGCGACGGACGAGGACATAAGGACAGACGCACAATGTCCTAAGATGGAAGGCTGAGACCACCTTCGGGAGAAAAGAAGAAGGCTGCGGGCATAGCACCGCCTTATCCTTATGGAGAATCAAGTATGGCGGTTTGCAAGACAAGGCCGCCAATTCGGAAACCCTTCTGACAGAAGTAATGGCTACCAGAAAAGCCACCTTCTGAGATAAGGTTAAGAGAGGAATCTCTCTGATGTTTTTAAAAGGAGGTTCCTGAAGAACAGAGCACCAAATTCAAATCCCAGGGAGGAAGAGGTGGCTTAACAGGGGGGAGCACATGTCGGACCCCCTGTATGAAGGTATTAATCAAAGAATGGCCCGCTAGCGGCCTCTGAAAGAAAATAGCCAAAGCTGAAATCTCACCCTTAATGGTGCTTAAGGCAAGCTTTTGGGTCACAGCACGCTGTAAGAACAGCAAGATTCTGGGAACGGAATATGTCCGTGGACGCCAATCCAGCTCCTCACACATAGTGATGTAGGCCCTCCAGATACGGTGGTATATCTTCCTGGAAGAAGATTTCCGTGCCCTCAGCATGGTCAAGATGACTGAATCCGAGAGACCCCAGTCTCTCAGCACCTGGCTTTCAATAGCCATGCTGTTAAAGCCAGTGACTGTAAAGCAGGATGAAGTATGGGACCTTGAGACAGAAGGTCCTCCCGCATTGGCAGTCGCCATGGAACGTCCGCCACTAGGCGCACAAGATCGGCGTACCAAGGACGCAGAGGCCAATCTGGAGCGATGAGGATCACCGGAATCCCCTCGGCCTCCACCCTGCAAAGCAATCGAGGAAGCAGCTTCAGTGGAGGATAGGCATAAATCAGCCGATACCGACCCCACGGGGCCACCAACGCGTCTGCCCGGGGATCCCTGGACCTGGCCACGAATCTCGAACCTTTCTGATTGAGTCGGGAGGCCAATAGGTCCACATCCGGCGTGCCCCACCTCCTGCAAAGGAGGTGAAATACCTCCCAATGCAAGGACCATTCCCCCTGGTCCAACATTTGGCGGCTCAGATAGTCAGTCCGCCCGCCAGTTGTCCACTCCTGGAATGTAAACGGCCGACAGAGCCGGCACGCTTCTTTCCGCCCACCTTAGAATGTGAGCGACCTCGGACGCCGCAGCTGAGCTCCGAGTTCCCCCCTGATGGTTGACATATGCCACCGCCGTGGCGTTGTCCAATTGGATCCTGACCAAGCGTCCCTGCAGTCTCCTCGACCACGAGGAAAGGCACAGTCTGATTGCCTGGAGTTCCAGGACATTGATCAGCAGACGGGACTCGTCCAGGGTCCAGAGCCCTTGGGCTGACAGAACTCCCAAGACTCCGCCCCAGCCCGAAAGACTGGCGTCCATCGTGATCACAGTCCACTGGACAGGAAGGAACGACTTCCCCAACCGAAGGGCCGGGGATCTCAGTCACCACTTCAGGGATGCCCTGACCAGGTGACTCACCTGGATCTGACGATCTAGTGATAATGGATACTTGTTCCAGCAAGATAGGATCTCCTTTTGTAAGACTAGAGTGTGGAATTGGGCGTACGGCACCTCCTTGAAGGAAGCCACCATGAGTCCCAGGACCCTTATGCAAAAACGGAGTAACGACCAGGACATCAGCACCCGTACCGCAGATTGAAGAGTCTGTAATTTTTCTAAGGATGGAAAAACCCTCGCCTCCGAGGAGTCCAGGACCAATCCTAGTGTCATGGACATATGCCTCTGGTACCCACAACAAGGCTCAGGCACATCCCCGCTGGTAGGCTTCCAAGTGTAAACAGAAGCTTTCAATTGCGCATGCGCGTGCGCCATTCGCGCGCGCACGGTGACGCTGCCTTGGCGCTTAGTGGCCTTTAAAAGGGGCTTCTTCTGTCCAGACTCTTGCGGTCTGATCTGCAGTTATCCTGTGAAATGATCCTGAACTTGCACCTGCTGTTACTCTGACCTGGCTTCCTGACCTTGCTGCTATCTCCAGTCCTGACCATTGGCTTCCTAGACCCAGTCCTGCTCATCTGTCTGCCTGATCCTCTGTTGCCTGATCCAGCCTGAACTTGACCCCCCGCTGCCTGACGCTTCTGCCTGTATCTGATCCGCTGTGCATGACCTGGCTCGTCTGACCTTTCTCCTGCCTGTATCCGTATCTACCGGCATCCTCGGCTACCTGCATCAGCTGATCTGCACCTTCCAGCCACATCCCCAGCTACCTGCACCCGCTGGCCTGCATCACCTGACCTGCATCTTCAGCTGTCCATAGCGGGCTTCTCATCTAGTCCAGGAGAACCTAACAGGCACTCATACCTCACTGTGCTCCTTCGGCCACTGTCCCAACTCCAGTGACCTGGGAACCAGGGCTGTACGAGAGGTCTCCCTCTGCACGTCAGGCTCACCTCCAAGGTACGTGTCACCTAGGTACTCCAGACGTTGAGTCGGAACCAGGACCAACTTCTGAATGTTCAGCAGCCAGCCGAATTCTCGGAGGGCCTGACTGGCTATCACCACATTTTCCTCTAATTCTGAGCCAGAGTCTGCTCTCAGAAGGAGATTGTCTAGATAGCCCACGATAGCAATGCCTCGCTGTCTCAGCAAAGCTAGAATCAGGGCAAGCACCTTGGTGAAAACCCGCGGTGCTGACGCCAACCCGAAGGGAAGAGCCACAAACTGATAGTGGTCTTTGCCTATTGCGAAGCGCAGAAACTTCTGGTGACCCGCGCAGTTTGGGACATGCAATTAGGCGTCCTTGATGTCCAAGGATGCCAGAAAATCTCCCGGGTGGAGCGCAGCAATCACCGAGCGAATGGATTCCATGCGGAATTTCCGAACCTTCATGAAGGCTTTTAGCCGTCCTTCTTTGGGACTACAAACAGATTCAAATAAAATCCCTGAAACCTCTCCTTTGACGGTACCGGCACAATTACTCCGCACCTCAGCAAGCCCTGCACTGCCCCTAATAGGGCAGCCCGACACGCTGGAAGGAGAGAGAGATTTGAGGGAAAAAATCTGTCTGGTGGCTAAGAAAGGAACTCTATCCTGTACCCCGAGGTAACCACCTTGCATACCCAGCGGTCAGAGATCCGCCGATCCGTGAACCTGCAAAGTCGAGCGGGGGCAAGACTTCATGCGGTGGCAGGCTTTGTAGCCAGCTTTGTTGGCTTACGCACCTAGGAACGTTTCTGTCCCCCAGCAGCACCCTTGTCAGTCCGGGAGAAATTTTTCCGCGGGATTTGACTGACGAAAAAACCTCTTCCGAGTGGGAAAGGAAGGACCCGGCTTACGGCGCGTCTCCTTCGCCTTAGGAGGATGAGGAAGAATGGTGCTCTAACCCCCTCGTGACATTTTTAATGTCATCTAGGGAAGTACCAAATAGCCTTCCGCCTTGAAAGGCAAATCCGTCAGGAGCTTCTTAGAGGCCAGGTCAGCAGACCAGCATTTTAACCAGATTAGGCGACGCAAAACCACCGCAGACACTGAGGCCATAGAAATTAGGGGGGCAACATCCATAGTGGCATCGCACACATACACCAGGCCCTGTACCATTTGGTCTGCCAATGTAATGCATTCCGGAGGAAGATTATGCTCCTGCACATACTGTTGCATAATCTTCGTCCATTACGTGAGCGTCTGAGTCACCAGGGTCGCCGCTACAAGAGCACGCAGGGCGGACCCCAGCATGGTGAACATGGCTCTGCTCACCATTTCCGACTTCCTATCAGTAGGGTCCTTAAAAGCAGGGGTCCCCTCAACCGGCAGAGTTGCGGCTTTATTCAACCGGGCGACCGGGGGGTCGACCACCGGAGGAGAGGCCCATTTTTTAATCAGGCTGTCCTCAAAGGGGTACCTAACAGCCAGACGCTGCAAGACCGCAAAGGTCTTCTGTGGTTTGTCCCAAACCTGGTCTATGAACCTATCAAAAAAAGGTGTATAGGGAAAAACCTTTTTAAAAGGCTTAGCTTGAAAAGAACCAAAAGGAGACTGACTCCACCACAGGTTCCTCAGCCGCAGCATCCAACTTGAGAGTGTCCCTCACAGCATCAATGAGCTCACTAACAAGTGTCCTGTCATGTACTGACCCAGATAAGGAGTCTTCCTCACAAGGAATGTCCTGGTCAAAAATATCCAAAAATTCAGAGCTAGGGTCCTGTGCCGCAGCAATGCCCATATCTGAATCAGAGCACTCCCCTGGAGATGGTGGGGGGAGAGGGCGCTTAATAGCCCCCTGGCCCTCGCACGCCGCTTCCATCCTGGCAACAAATGATTCCAGGACTGCCGACAACTGTTCCATAGGGACCGCAGGTGCAGCAGCACCGCCAGTTGCTTCTGACATGAAAGGGGAAGCAGGTGACACTGACTCCATGATACCACCACCCTGAGACTTTGTCTATATCAAAGAAAAAGTCCACCCTCTGGCTGCACCGACTGTGGGGGGTTACCCAGGGGACTCACCAACCCAGCTAGGACCGCTCAGTTCCGCTGCCTGTGTCTGTCCTCTACAGCGCGCCTCCCGCAAGTGAACAGTGAGGAGCCTGTGAGGAGAATTGCGCCGTCCAATCAGCGATAGAGGCCAAACCAGCACAAAAGAGCGCGCGTCTACAAGAAAATGTCCGCAGCAATTACAAATGCGTCACAGGCGGCTACGGCAAGATTGTAAAAGTGTAAAAGAATCCGTGCTAACCGTGACTAAACTTTGAACGAAATAATTAATAATAAACAAAAAACTATTATATATATAAAAATAAAAAATAGTGTTAGTGACAAAAATAAATTGGTGGGTGCTGCAAATAATAATAGCTGGAATAACCGCTAAATAGATATGTGCAAGAAGTGAAATATAAATGCGCAACCCTTCAAAAAGCAATCACAGTGCTAATATATTCCTATGTATACACACACACACACACACACGAAAAAAAACTGGAACAAAGTCCTGTGCTGAAAAAATATCCTCTATATAAGTGCTACTGGTGAGAAAACACTTGTGTAAAACAAAAAAACAAAAAAAAACCAAAAAAAATAATATATGAAGTTCCAAATAGAATTACCGTATTTTTCGCACCATAAGACGCACCTGACCATAAGACGCACCTAGGTTTTAGAGAAGGAAAACAAGAAAAAAAATATTCTGAACCAAATTGTGTACTAAAATATTTTCCAGTGCCCATTAAATGCAGCCTGACCATTGCCATAGTAAACGCAGAGGGACCATGCCATAGTAAACACAGAGGGTCCATGCCATAGTAAACACAGAGGGACCATGCCATAGTAAACGCAGAGGGACCATGCCACAGTAAACGCAGAGGGACCATGCCACAGTAAACGCAGAGGGACCATGCCACAGTAAACGCAGAGGGACCATGCCACAGTAAACGCAGAGGGACCATGCCACAGTAAACGCAGAGGGACCATGCCACAGTAAACGCAGAGGGACCATGCCATCAGTGGTGTATTTAGGTTTTGTGCTGCCCTAGGCCTGACTAAACTTGCGCACCCCCTAATTTAAATATGACCCACCCCTTCCTGTCAAGGCCCACCCTGTCATCTTCATGGGAAGAGGACATAGGGTTGCCGTGGGTGAAGGAAAAAGGGACACCCTGGGAAGAGGACAGAGTAACGCCCTGGGAGAAGGACGCCGTGGGAAGAGGACAGAGGGGACGCAGTGGGAAGAGGACAGAGGGGACGCCGTGGGAAGAGGACAGAGAGGGACGTTGTGGCGGTCAATAAGGCCTAGAGGATATCAGGTTAGGCACTTCCTAATGGCTCAGTCCCTGGGAACAGTAATGAATAATGGCCAACAGGCCCTCTTACCAGACCCAGCGAAATCGCAACAGCGATCCCTCTGGCTGGACGTTCGCTCACTCTGGGTTGCCTGGGGTGACTCTAGTCAGTAGTGTAGCATGTCTGTATCCTGGCAGTGACTCGGTCTTTCTCCCTCTCTGGTGGTGCGGGTACAATGTGGCTCCCTCTCTGGTGGTGCGGGTACAGCGGTTAAAGTGTGGCTCCCTCTCTGGTGGTGCGGGAACAGTGTGGCTTCCTCTCTGGTGGTGCGGGAACAGTGTGGCTCCCTCTCTGGTGGTGTGGGTACAGCGTGGCTCTCTGGCGGTGCGGGGTACAGCGTGGCTCTCTGGCGGTGCGGGGTACAGCGTGGCTCTCTGGCGGTGCGGGGTACAGCGTGGCTCTCTGGCGGTGTGGGGTACAGCGTGGCTCTCTGGCGGTGCGGGGTACAGCGTGGCTCTCTGGCGGTGCGGGGTACAGCGTGGCTCTCTGGCGGTGCGGGGTACAGCGTGGCTCTCTGGCGGTGCGGGGTACAGCGTGGCTCTCTGGCGGTGCGGGTACAGCGTGGCTCTCTGGTGGTGCGGGGTACAGCGTGGCTCTCTGGTGGTGCGGGGTACAGCGTGGCTCTCTGGTGGTGCCCCCCAGCAGAGTATTCTCTTTTGCTCCTCTTCAAGTTCTAACACCCCCTCCCTCCCCTCCAGCAGAGTGCTTGCATGCTGGGGGAACTGGTGCCATAAACTCTGCAGGGACTTCATTTCCCATGATGCTCCCAGTGTCTTCTGATTTGCCCTCTGCTGTGGCCAATCATGGGGGGGGAAACAGTGGGCAGGAAGCTGGGTGGCGACCCAGCAAATCCAATTAGAGCCGCTCTCTCTTTCTCTTCTCCTTACAGAAAGGGAAGGGGGGCGGCGGTGGATATACAGACAGCCCGCAGCTCTCCTCTCCCTGTCACAGCGCCGCTGCTCTATTTGCCAGAGAACTCGGCAGCGGCGCTGTGACAGGGAGAGGAGAGCTGCGGATATCCCCCGCCGCCCCCCTCCCTTTCTGTAAGCAAAAGAGAAAGAGAGAGAGAGAGCAGCTCTAATTCGATTCGCAAAGCCCCTGACACTGCGGCGGGGGGGCGGAGCCAGTGGCGGCGGTCGGGGGATTCCAGAGGCTGTGAGCGGATGGCAGGGGCGGTGCCAGTGACGGCGGGGGGCGGGGCCCCTGTTATGTATTCGGACCATAAGACGCAGGGACATTTTCCCCCATATTTCTGGGGGAAAAAAGTGCGTCTTATAGTCCGAAAAATACGGTAGTTCACAAACGAGACGAGAAACCACATCTGCTGGTGTATGTGTGATAAAATCTTCAAAGCAGCTATAAGCGAAAGTCCACATCCAACTTGCTCAGGTAAAGAATGGAAGAAATAGCAGCTTACCAGATCTGATGGATCTCTATTACGGAGATCTATAGGGGCTCAGACTCATATGGTAATCCCACAAGCAATCAGCAAAGAACACCGGAATCAGATGGCATCTCCCTCTTCATGGACTTTCCAAGAGAAAACTCCCTCCAGGTGTCAGCTAATGCAAATAGCTCATGCAGCGAGATAATAGGATTTTTTACTCACCGTAAAATCCTTTTCTCTGAGTCCATGGACCGACACAGCTTCTCTATTGACAAAGTGGGTATTATCCGTTAATTAGGAGTGACTAGGCAGAAAAACTTGTAAAAAGTGTTGCATCACACCTTCTACAGTACCGCCCAGGGGGCGGACCCTCTGGGTATACCCTCTCAGTCTGCACATCGCAGATCAGTTCGTCAAAAAGCAGTACAAACTTAAAAGGAGGGGTGGGTGCTGTGTCGGTCCATGGACTCAGAGAAAAGGATTTTACGGTGAGTAAAAAATCCTATTTACTCTTTCGTCCATGGACCGACACAGCTTCTCTATTGACAAAGTGGGACGTCCCAAAGCAGTGTCAGAGAAAAAACGAGGGGTGGTAACAGCATAAAAACAAACTTCACCCCAAAACACAAAACAGCACTCCTCCAACGGAGGAGTTGCAACTCTAAACAGCCGCCTGCAAAACCTTGCGGCCGAAAGAGGCATCCGAAGATGCACCTACATCAACTTTGTAGAATTTTGTGAAAGTGTGAGCGGACGACCAAGTCGCCGCTTTACATAGTTGGGAAACAGACGCTTGATGTCGGAAAGCCCAAGAGGCACCTATTGCCCTGGTCGAATGCGCCGTGACAGGAAAGGGGGGCGCCTGACCCTTTAAGGCGTAAGCCTGGATTACTATCTGTCGGATCCACCTAGAGATGGTGGCCGATGAGACTGCTTGGCCCTTCTTGGGACCAGCCACCGAAACAAACAGTGAGTCTGACTTCCGGAACAGGGAAGTAGCAGATATGTATACTCTCAAAGCTCGGACAACGTCCAAGGAATGCAACGCCGACTCCTTAGGATTCGACGGCTGAGGACACAAGGATGGAAGTACAATGTCTTCGTTGAGATGAAAAGCCGAAACGACCTTCGGAAGAAAGGAAGGCTGCGGCCGCAGCACCACCTTATCCTTGTGGAAAATCAAATAGGGAGCCTTGCAGGACAAGGCTGCCAGCTCAGAGACTCGTCTAACTGACGTAACAGCCACCAAAAAGACCACCTTCTGAGAAAGTGTCAACAGGGGAATATCTCTAATATTCTCAAACGGTGCCTTCTGAAGCACCGAGAGGACCAGGTTCAAGTCCCACGGAGGTAACGGGGGGCGGACCGGAGGGGCCACATGTCGAACCCCCTGCACAAATGTACTCACGAGAGAGTGAGTCGCCAGGGGTCGCTGAAAAAAGACAGCCAGGGCAGATATCTGTCCCTTAATCGTACTTAGGGCAAGCCTTTGGTCTACCCCATGCTGTAAAAACAGCAGGATTCTGGAAACCAAATAGGTACGCGGATGCCATTTCATTTCCTCACACATGGAGATGTAGGCCCTCCAAGTGCGGTGATAGACCTTCCTAGAGGACGGTTTCCGAGCACTTCTCATAGTAGAAATTACTGAGTCTGACAGGCCCCGGTCTCTCAGTACCTGGTTCTCAACAGCCATGCCGTTAAAGCCAATGACTGTAAAGCAGGATGGAATATGGGACCTTGCGACAGCAGGTCCTTCCGTAGTGGTAGGCGCCAGGGGACGTCTGCTACCAGACGTACTAGATCGGCGTACCAAGGACGCTGAGGCCAATCTGGAGCGATTAGGATCATTGGAATTCCCTCTGCCTCCACTCTGCGGAGCAGAAGAGGAAGAAGCCTTAAGGGAGGGAAGGCATAGATTAGCCGATACTGGCCCCACGATGCTACCAACGCGTCCGTTGCGTCTGCCCATGGGTCTCTTGACCGGGCCACAAACCTCAATACCTTCCGATTGAGTCGGGAAGCCAGAAGATCTACGTCTGGTGTGCCCCATCTTTGGCAGAGGAGTTGGAACACCTCCGGGTGTAAGGACCATTCTCCCTGGTCCAGCATCTGGCGGCTCAGGTAGTCCGCCTGCCAGTTTTCCACACCCGGAATGTACACGGCCGACAGTGCCGGTACGCTCCTCTCTGCCCACTTCAGGATGCGAGCGATCTCCGATGCTGCAGCTGAGCTTCTTGTTCCTCCTTGATGATTGACATATGCCACTGCTGTGGCGTTGTCTGACTGGATCCTGACTGGACGCCCTTGCAGTCTCTGAGACCATTTGAAGAGGCACAGCTTGATCGCCCGGATCTCCAGGACATTGATCGGCAGGAGGGCTTCCTCTGGGGTCCAGCGACCTTGCGCCGACTGGACACCCCAGACTCCCCCCCAACCTGTAAGGCTGGCGTCCGTCGTGATCACTATCCAGTAAACCGGAAGAAATGACTTCCCGGCCATTAGAGCCGGTGCTGTCAGCCACCATACCAGGGATCTCCTGACTAGGTGGCTCACTCGGATTTGATAATCCAGAGATGAAGGGCATCTGTTCCATCTGGACAGAACTTCCCTCTGTAACACTCGAGTGTGGTACTGAGCATATGGGACCGCCTCGAAGGAGGCTACCATGAGGCCCAACACTCGCATGCAAAAACGGAGTGACGACCAATTCCTGGAAGTCAGCTGCCGTACTGCAGCCCGGAGGGTCTGCAACTTCTCCACAGGGAGGAATACCTTTGCCTCTGAGGAATCCAGAATCAACCCCAGGTACACTAGGCGTTGAGTGGGCACCAATACTGACTTTTGCGTGTTTAGTATCCAACCACAGTCTCGAAGAGTCTGACAGGTAATGGACACGCTTACCTCTAATTCTGAGCTTGAAGGGCCCTTCAGCAGAAGGTCGTCCAAGTAACCTGTGATAGCGATACCCCGCTGTCTTAGAAGTGCCAGAATCGGAGCGAGCACCTTGGTGAACGTCCTGGGTGCTGAGGCAAGGCCAAACGGGAGGGCCACAAACTGGTAGTGGTTCTTCCCGATAGCAAATCGCAGAAACCTCTGGTGTCTGGAGTATATGGGGACATGCAGGTATGCGTCCTTGATGTCCAAGGAGGCCAGAAAGTCCCCCGGATGGAAAGCCGTGACTACGGATCGAACCGACTCCATCCGAAATCTTTGTACCTTCACAAAGCAATTGAGGGCTCTGAGATCCAAGATTGGACGAACCCCCTCCTTCTTTGGCACAATGAACAGATTTGAGTAAAAACCCTGACCCCGTTCCTGTTCTGGAACTGGAATAACTACCCCGCGTTCCAGTAGACCCTGGAACGCCCCATACAGGGCCTCCCGACGGGTCGGTAGTAGCTGGAGATTGGAGGTGATGAATCTGTCTGGTGGACAAGAGAGAAATTCTATCTTGTAGCCTGAGGAGATTACTTCGCAAACCCACCTGTCGGAGACTAGAGCAGTCCACTGAGTCGCGAATTTGCGAAGACGTCCCCCCACCCGAGAGCTGGGTGGGGGCGGACCTTCATGTGGACGCAGATTTGTCCACAGGCTTGTTGGGTCTGCGGGACCAAGGACGCTTTTGTCCTTGGGCAGGCGCTTTATCGGCCTGGGGTCTTTTCCCTGTCGCCTTAAGAGGGCGAAAAAACCGCTTACGTGCAGTAAAGGAGGGCCCTTGCCCTTGGCGTGGTCCCCTACCCTTGCTAGTTTGGGGAAGCAAAGTGCTTTTACCTCCTGTAGCATCCTTGATGATGTCATCCAGAGAAGCCCCAAAAAGTCTGTCGCCCTTAAAAGGCAGATCCAATAGGGCTTTCTTGGAAGTCTGGTCCGCAGACCAGCCCTTTAGCCAGATCAGGCGGCGTATTGCTACTGCATAAACCGAAGCTCTTGACAGCAGGGGAATAGTATCCATGTCTGACTCGCAGACAAACTTAAGGCCCTGGACCAACTGGTCGGCCAAAGTTATCTCATTAGGAGGAGCATCTCGCTCCTTTAACCCCTGGAGTAGCAATTTTGCCCATTCAGTAAGTGTCTGAGACACTAGGGCCCCCGCCAATGCCGGGCGTACTGCTGAGCCTACCACTGAGTATAGGTAGCGAGCGAGTGCTTCAGCCTTCTTATCCACAGGGTTCTTGAAAACAGGAGCCCCTTCTACTGGAATAGTGGTGGCTCTATTAAGTCTGGACACCGAAGGGTCCACTATAGGGGGAGAGGTCCATATCTTCAGAAAACTCTCCTCAAAGGGGTACCGTACTGCAAACCTCTTTGGGGCTGTAAAGACCCTCAGTGGGTTCTCCCATTCCTTGTATAAGAGTTTGTCAAAATAAGACACACAAGGGAACACCTTAGCAGTGCGGGCAGGTTTACGAAACCCAAAGGGGACTGGAGTATCTGCTACTTCTTCAGTCCTTTCCAACTTTAGCGTATCCCGCACTGCAGTAATAAGGTCAGATACCAAAGCCGTCTCGCGTACTGACCTGGACTTGGAGTCCTCCTCACTGTCCGATCGGTCACGGTCTGCAGTCTCTGATGCATCAGAATCTGGGCCATGAGCCGTAGCTGGACCTGGTTCTGCATCAGAAATATCCCCAGAAGATTGCAGGGGACGGGGGCGTTTATTACCCCCTGTATTCCCGTGTGCTGCTTCCACCCTGGCAGCAAACGCCTCTAGGATTGCCGACATAGCGTTCATAGACACCTCAGGGACACCAGCTGCTAAATCTGGTGTTTCAGGGGAGAAGACATCTGGCTCAGATGCCATGCTGACCACACGCTGACACTCACAGGGCTCCAGGCAAGATATCAATAGGCCACCCTCCTGCGCTGCAGAGATGCTGGGTTACCCAGAGGACTCACCACCCTGGATAGGTACTGCTATGCTGCGCCTATGATGCTGTCCCCTTGCTGCTGTGTCAGTCTGCTTCTTTTATCAGCACTTCCTGTGTGAATTTTCGCGCCAGTGTAATGCACCCTAGAGGCCGGAGGCTCTCGCAAAATGGTTGCCAAAACCGTCTGTATGGAAGATAATGTGGGCTCTAAGAAAATGGCCGCCGACAGAAGATAGAGGTCAGGCAGCCATAGCCCACAAAAAAGATGGCCGCCGAACGGCAATATCTGCATACAGGGTGGACAAACATGGCCGCCGATCACCTGATAGGGGCCAGTGGGTGTGGCCGAACTACAGGAAGATGGCCGCCAGGCAGTTACAAGAGGCCAAACTTGGCATGGACCACCTCAAAATGGCCGCCGACAGCATGGAGACACAGAAACACAGGTAAGCAAAAATGACATTTCTTTTAAATGTTAGTTACAGCCAGCCCCGCTCCAGTGGGACCCCCTAGGTGACCCCCAGCACCCAGCAACCTTTAGCTAGAAGCCCAGGGAGGAGGGAAAGGCAGGGAGAGAGGGAAGAAAGGGGCCACAACCACTTACTTGATCTCTCCAGGAATGTCCAGCTAACTCACCCAGCCGAGGCAGGGGAGTTTTACTTACCTATCCTGCATGTATTCTGCTGGAAGACATTCCAAACAGATCATCGTCCGCGCACGGAAGGTGACTGTTGGCCAGGCATGCTGTGATTGGACCCAGAAGGGACGATCATATGTATGCCCTGGAGCATGACGCTCACCGGACAGGCTGCTGCGACTCGGCCGAAAGGTCAGCCGAAGCTGAGCGGTCCGATGCAAGCCTTGGAGCGTAAGCTCACCGGCCAGGCTGCTGCGACTCGGCCGTAAGGTCAGCCGAAGCTGAGCGGTCCGATGCAGGCCCTGGAGCGTAGGCTCACCGGCCACCCGTGGAGCGACGGGCATGTCGTGGAAAACCCAGCGCGTAGCTAGGGTCGGCACACGCTCGATGGCCGAAACTGGGGAGACTACAAGGATCGAGGATCCAGCCTGTCACCCAGTCGGCAGTTGATCGAAGATCGCAGGAAACAACAAATGTAGCAAAAAAATAAAAAAATATATATATCTTTTTTCCCCGGACCAATGAGCCCGAAGGGAGCCATGTCCTACTCCTTGCTAGACAGAAAAAAACTGATCTGCGATGTGCAGACTGAGAGGGTATACCCAGAGGGTCCGCCCCCTGGGCGGTACTGTAGAAGGTGTGATGCAACACTTTTTACAAGTTTTTCTGCCTAGTCACTCCTAATTAACGGATAATACCCACTTTGTCAATAGAGAAGCTGTGTCGGTCCATGGACGAAAGAGTAAAATGTTTTAAAATAAAAAGGAAGAAAAATAAAAACCTCATGGTGCAGTACTTCTTAAAAAGTAGGATACCCTTTATTTATCCTGGGTAAAAAATTACATCATGTAGGTTTTCAAATTGAAGCGGCAAGCTCAAACAAAACGATACAGGTACTTCAGCTGCGGTCTATGCCGATCAGCTGTAGCGTAGTGACGTCACGTTCAACAGCTCCACCCGACGCGGCGTTTCGTCGTAAGAGGCGTCTACTGGGAAAGGAGGCTACGGCAAGATGGCCGCCAATGCGGTTTTCAATTGTAAGGAAAAACACAGTAAAAGCATGGCGCCGAACGGTGCGCAAGGCCCACGCTGACACAGCTAAAACCCCCACACCTCATGCAGACCCGTGAGGACCCCCACTAGGACAGAGAGACCCCCAGGCACCCCCAGTCAGCGCACCAGTGTAGGTGACAGTAGTAAAAACACAAGGGGGAGACAGGGAAAACCCCCCTACCATAGGAACACACAGTATGTACTCACCTGCTGAGGCAGGGGAACAGTACTTACCCGTCCAGCTAGGACCCACTGGTGTGTTCCTGACAAGAAGACAAGGAGAGAGGCGCCTCTAAGTGCAATAGTGTAACAAGGTTTTAATAGTAGATACAAATAAACTCACATTTAGGTGAATTAACATAGGCGTTTAAAAATGTCAGGATGACAATCATCAGCAGCAGGTCACAGGGGGTTCCCAGCTCTGCGTAGAATGACAGGAGTGTCTCTGAAGATGGAACGGCCGGCTTCCGGGGACAATGATCCTGTAGTATGTTCAGAGCGAGGCTTGGAGCGCACATGTGGTTAAGCTGCAGTGGGTGACGTCATCAAAAATGGACGCGTTTCGTGAGCGTGCGGACTTGCGGTGTCCTAGCAAGTCGCGCTCCTTTATCAACATGACATAAGGGCAGAAGTGGATAGACGCCTTATATAGAGACAAGGATGAGGAAGTGAGCTGGATGGGGTGGGGCTGGAAGAAGGTGGTGTCCAATGACAGGAGGAGTGGAGGGGTCATGTGATCGGGATGGCCTGGATCACATGACCTGATCACATGATTACATGGCCTGAGAAAAAAAAAAAAAAAAGGCTGCAAATGGGGATAGATCAAGGATAATGGATGGACCGGAAAATAAATATTAATAGTAAATGGCATTAATAATAACGGTGTTAGATGGGTATAAGTATGGATGGGGCCGATCGTGAAAAAAATATAATAATAAATATGAATGTTAAGGGTCACAAAAAAAATATATTATATATATATATATATATATATATATATATATATATATATACATATACTAATAATAAAATAGCATTAATATAGGTAGTGCTGCGGGAATAAACGGGGTATAAATAAGAATAACGGGTCACGAAAAAAATATATAATAATAAATATGGATAGAAAGGGTCACGGAAAATATATATATTAATGATAAGTAGCATTAATACAGGCAATGCTGCAGGAATAGGCAGGTAGACAAATGGCGAAGTATGTCTCCTTATAAATAATATAATATATGGAACATGTTACATGTATATAGAAAATATCCAAAAGGTGCTGATGATGGCAACTGTATATATCCAATTGATAATATTAGTATGAAGTTTAATAAGTAATATGAAATTAATACGAAAAAGGGAAAAAAAGGGGAAGGGGAGGGCATAATGTTATTATGTGGGGGGGGGAAAGAAAGTGGGGGGGAGGATGACGGGCAAATGAAAGAAAGGAAGAGGGAAGGGGAGACAGGAATGGGGGGGGGGGTTTAGGGGGAAAAAAGTGGGGGGGGGGAAATAAATGATTAAAGGAAGGGGAAAGGTGACTATGGGGAAAATATATGCCATGCTGATATGTATGACAGTAAAACATATACATCTATGCATATTAGTTTACACAAGTGTACAGCTGATCACATACATGGAGCTTAATAGAATGATGATTTTTCAAAAAACGATGTAATAACGTGAACTACATCAACTGTAAGGATGTAGTATAAGAGTAAATGGATTAAATCAAATACACTCACATAGGCAATATATGGGCAATATGTCAGAATATGATACAAATGGTAGTTATATATATTCCGACAATAAAAATCAAATCAGTGCAATAAGGGTATTACCCAATAGATAAAAGGTTAAAATATTAAAAGTATAAAAATATAAATTCTACAAAAAATCTAATTGCACATACAGGGCTCTAAGATAATACAATAAATAGTAAAAGAACAGGTGAAATGAGCATAAATGTGAGGAGGTAGGGTAATGTTATTTATAAAATGGTGGAAATCTCAATCCCTTAATTTATACCACCAGGCGAGAGAACGTCTAAAGTGTAAATCCAAAAAGTTTCCCTAGCGCATAACTTTTTGAACCACTCTGCTGCTGGAAGTGAGCGGGGGATCTGTTCAATCACCCAGACCTTTAGGCCACTGGTGGATTTTTGGTGGGCTACACAGAAATGTCTGGGGACACTGTGGGGATCGGTGCCACTTTCAATTAGCCTCCTGTGTTCCCCAAACCTGACTCGCAAAGCTCGTATAGTGCGGCCCACATACATGAGGCCGCAGGGACAGCTAAGGCCATATACTACAAACTCAGAAGAGCAGTTGTAGAACTCTTTGAGTGGATAAGTTTTACCTTTCGTGGAGAAAGATTTTTGCCCATGGTGAACATATTTGCATGTTTTACATAAGGTTTTATTGCACTTGTACATGCCAACCAAAGGTATGAGGACTAATGGGGTAGGAGTACAATTGCGAGGGCGAATCTTACTGGGAGACAATTTACTTTTGAGATTGGGTGCTCTTCGTTAAGTTACTTTGGGGCGAGCAGGGATAATAGATTTAAGGGCAGGATCCTGCAAGAGGATCTTCCAATGGTTGGCCAAGATACTTTCCATTTTTTTAAATTCAAAATGGAAAGTGGTAGTGAAGCGGAGAGAATGATTCTCTGCCTCACGAGCCCCTTTCAGGGGTTTACCCTTCAGATCAAATTGGAAGGCTTTGTCAATGAGGCCATCAGGATATCCTTTCTCGCTGATTTTTTTTTTTTAATAGCTTGCTTTGGTCAATATAGTCTACGTCTCTGGTGCAGTTCTGCCTAAGTCGGCAGAACTGTCCTTTGGGAATATTATTGATCCATTTTGGGAAATGGCAGCTCTTATGATGCAAATAGGAGTTGCCGGCTGTAGGTATGGTAGGTATGATGCCTAAGGTCTCTTTATCAAAGGCCAACTCCAATCCAAGAAGGGTAAGGTGGTAGGATCACTAACGGAGGTGAAAGACAGGCCAAACGAATTGTTGTTACAATGGTCAACAAAGGGTGGGATACTATCCACGGAACCGTCCCAAATAACAATAATGTCATCAATGTAACGACCAAAAAAAACGATGTTGCCTGAAAATTGATTATTATTGTTGTGGATGTATTCTCTCTCACAGAATCCCATCGCTAGGTTGGCATAAGAGGGTGCAAAATTAGCGTCCATAGCGGTTCCCTGTAACTGTAAGTAAAAGTCATCATCGAATTTAAAATAATTGTGAGTAAGGCAAAAAGTGGTGGCATCTACGATAAATGAGGCTTGTCGTGAGTTAATAAGAGGATCATGGGAGAGAAAGAACTCCAAAGCCCGGAGGCCAAAGGCATGGGGGATAGAAGTATAAAGGGAGTTCACATCGAGTGAGAGCCAAATGTAGGTGGGTTCCCATTTGTACACTGAGAGCAGTTCTAGGAGGTGGCTCCCATCTCCGATATATGAATCCAATTGCTGAATAATGGGCTGAAGAAATTGGTCTACATATAGGCTAAGCCCCGTGGTGATGCTGTCCATCGCGGCCACTATAGGTCTCCCCGGGGGATTGTCCAGGCTTTTGCGCACTTTTGGGAGGTGGTAAAAATAAGGAATATGATAAAAGTTCTTTAAATGGAAGGATTTTCTACTTTATTAAGAACATTGTCAAGGCAGGCAGCTGTGACTAGAGAGTCAATTTCTATAGCATAGTCCGGGGTAGGGTCTTTACTGATCTTTTTGTAAGTGTTACTGTCGGAGAGTAGTCTCCTAGCTTCACCAAGATAGTCATTATAGTCCTGTATGACAATTCCTCCACCTTTATCAGCTAACTTAATGTCTTCAGCTTCAGTGAGGCATCGGAGGGCTCTAATCTCAAGAGTTGAGAGATTATTAGTTTTTTTGGGGGCTGCTGATTGACAAAGTTTTTGAAAATCTGCAAACACTACCCTATAAAAACTCTCAATATACGGGCCTTTGGAATGTACGGGGTTAAAAATGGACTTGGGGTTAAAAGCAGTGTGAACAACTGGAGGAGAAGTGGCTGGGTGTTGGGTGAGTAAGTAAAATAATTCCTCATCAACCAAAGGATCTTCCGTGTCATCGATGATTACTTTGGGTAATACATGTTTCTGTGGATATTGTGCGCCACCACTTGTCTATCTATCTATGTGTTCCAGACAAGCATATCACAGTGCAGTACTGAGTAGCTGTCGGCCAGTCCACTGCGAAAGATACAGCAAAACTGTTCAATCTTCTGTGGACCCTGGAGCCATGGGGTGAACTGATCTCACGCAGAGCAAGGATCAGCACGCTCGATGGTCGTACAGGGAAGACTATGAGGATAGCGAACTACCCAACCTGTTGCTCAGCCGACAGTTGATAGAAGAATCTCAAAAATAAAATAAAAGCTGAAGAAATGTTTTTTTTTTTTTTTTTAAGAGACTGGCTCTGAAGAGAACCACGTCCTCTACTCTGCTAGGCAGAAAAAAACTGAGGCTGCTGGCTGCAGGTAGGAGGGTTATGTCCGGAGGGACCGCCCCCTGGGCAGGGCTGTTCAGCTCTGGTAAGGGAATGTATGTTAAAACATCTAACATTCTGCATAGTCTTTTCCTATGAGCAGGAACATAACCCACTTTGTCAAGATTGAAGATGCTGTGTCAGTCCATGGATGGTAAGAGAAATGGAACTTCCGCTTTAAGTACTGGTGACCCCCCAGACATGTCACATTTGGCATGTCATTTTTTTGTGGGGGAGAGCAGATACTAAGTTTTGACAGGCACCCAGCTCCCACTTCCTCCCCTGGCACTGTGGCGGTGGAAGGAAGTTCACCTTTCCCCCCCTGCAATCTTCTGGGACACGTCACAGGTCCCAGAAGATTGCCCGGCCATTCACAACGCGCAGCGCAGCTCACGCATGCACAGTGCAAGCCAGGCTGTGAAGCCAGTTACAATGACGGCACCGCGGAGAGGAGCGTAGCTTTGTGCGCCTGCATCGCTGGACCGTGGGACAGGTGAGTGTCTGTTTATTAAAAGCCTTTAAATGGGTGTAACTCCCCTTTAAGGGGGTAAATCCTTCTGGGGCTGAAGCGGTTAAAGGTAGAGATGCACTGAAATTTTGGCCGCCAAAAATTATCGTCCGAAAACTGTTTTTGGTATCGGCCGATAGCAAAAATAGGATTTTTGTACTCACCGTAAAATCCTTTTCTCTGACATCCATGGACTGACAAGGCGTCTCTTACACTTTACACGTGGGTTATGTCCCTGCTTGCAGGAGAAGACCTTAGGCAGAATGTGAGATGTTATACATACATTCTAAAAAGCCAGAGCTGAACAGCCCCGCCCAGGGGGGCGGTCCCTCCGGACATAACCCTCCCACTGCAGTCAGCAGACCTCAGTTCGTAACAAAGCAGTACAAACCTTAAAAAAGGAAGGGTGGGTGCCGTGTCAGTCCATGGATGTCAGAGAAAAGGATTTTACGGTGAGTACAAAAATCCTATTTTCTCTTATCATCCATGGACTGACACGGCGTCTCTTGCACTTTACACGTGGGATGTCCCAAAGCAGTGTCAAGAGGGATGGGAGCAGTATAAATGGAAAAACCAAAAACTTCACTCCAAACAAGGCAGAGCTCCTCAACGGAGGAGTTGCAACTTTAAACAGCGGCCTGCAGCACCTTGCGGCCGAAGGAAGCATCTGAAGATGCAGCCACATCAACCTTATAAAACTTAGAAAAGGTATGAACGGACGACCAGGTCGCCGCCTTGCACACTTGTGCAACCGACGCTTGATGTCGGAAAGCCCAGGAAGCAATTGCCCTGGTGGAATGCACCGTAACCGGAAAGGGAGGCGCCCGCCCCTTGAGAGCATAGGCTTGAATGACGGTTTGTCTGATCCACCTAGAAATGGTGGCAGACGAAGCCGTTTGGCCCTGTTTTGGACCAGAGACAGTCACAAACAGTGAGTCAGACTTCCGAATAGAAACAGTAGCAGACAGGTACACCCGCAAGGCTCGTACCACATCCAATGTGTGAAGCGCAAACTCGCTGGGATGCGATGGGTGAGGACACAAGGACGGGAGGACAATGTCCTCATTTAGGTGAAAGGCCAAGACCACCTTTGGCAAAAAAGGTCGCGGACGCAACACCGCCTTATCCTTATGGATGACCAAATAGGGCGACTTGCAGGACAAGGCCGCCAACTCAGACACTCGTCTAACAGAAGTAATGGCCACTAAGAAGGCCACCTTCTGAGACAAAGTCAAGAGGGGAATATCTCTGATATTTTCAAAGGGAGGTTCCTGGAGAACCGAGAGCACCAAATTCAGATACCACAGGGGGAGAGGAGGCTTGACAGGAGGAAGCGCATGGCGAACCCCCTGTACAAAGGTGCTTACCAAAGAACGACCCACCAGCAGTCGCTGAAAGAAGACGGCCAAGGCTGAAATCTGACCCTTAATGGTACTCAAAGCAAGCTTTTGGATCACGCCACCCTGCAGAAAACGCAGGATTCTGGGGACGGAATACGTCCGCGGACACCAGTCCAGCTCTTCGCACATGGCGATGTAAGCTTTCCAAGTACGGTGATCGATTTTTCTGGAGGAAGACTTCCGTGCCCTTAACATGGTCGAAATGACCGAATCCGAGAGACCCCGGTCTCTCAGCACCTGGCTTTCAATGTTAAAGCCAGAGACTGTAAAGCAGGATGAAATATAGGACCTTGAGAAAGCAGGTCCTCCCTCATTGGCAACCGCCAGGGAACGTCCGCGACGAGACGTATCAGATCGGCGTTCCAGTGACGCCGAGGCCTATCCGGAGCAATGAGGATCACCGGAATTCCCTCAGTCGCCACCCTGCGCAGCAGGCGAGGGAGCAACTGCAGTGGAGGATAAATGTACATCAGGTGATAATGACCCCATGGGGCCACCAACGCATCTGAGGCATCCGCCCAAGGATCCCTGGATCTGGCCACAAACCTCGACACCTTGCGATTGAATCGAGAAGCCATCAGGTCCACATCCGGCGTGTTCCACCGTCGGCAAAGGAGTTGAAAAACCTCCGGGTGCAAGGACCACTCTCCCTGGTCCAGCGTCTGGCGACTCAGATAGTCCGCCTGCCAATTGTCTACGCCCAGAATGTAGACGGCCGACAGAGCCGGCACGCTTCTTTCGGCCCACCTTAGGATGCGGGCGACCTCGGAAACTGCAGCTGAGCTCCGAGTCCCCCCCTGATGGTTGACATACGCCACCGCCGTGGCGTTGTCTGACTGGATCCTGATGGAGCGACCCTGTAATCTCTCCGACCATGAGGAGAGACACAGTCTGATTGCCCGTATTTCCAGAACATTGATCGGTAAACGGGCTTCGTCCGGAGTCAAAAGCCCTTGGGCCGACAGGACTCCCCAGACTCTCCCCCAGCCCGTCAGGCTGGCGTCCATCGTGATCACCGTCCATTGGATGGGGAGAAAGACCTCCCGGACCGAAGAGCCGGGGACCTCAACCACCACGCCAGGGACGCCCTGACCAGGTGACTCACCTGGATCTGAAGATCCAAGGACAATGGGGATTTGTCCCAAGTGGACAAGATCTCCTTCTGTAATGCCCTGGTGTGCGATTGGGCATAAGGAACGGCCTCGAAAGAGGCCACCATGAGTCCCAGGACTCTCTTGCAAAAAACGGATTGACGACCATTTTCGGGACCCGCACTGCAGACTGAAGTGTCAGCCGCTTCTCCGAAGGTAGGAATACCTTCGCCTCCAAGGAGTCCAGAATCAGACCTAGATACTCTAGACGCTGAGTCGGGACCAGGACCGACTTCTGAATGTTCAGGAGCCACCCGAAGTCCCTGAGGGTCTGACTGACGATAGTCACACTTTCTTCTAATTCTGAGCCACCGTCCGCTCTTAGAAGAAGATCGTCCAGATAGCCCACGATAGCAATGCCTCGCTGTCTCAGCAAAGATAGAACCGGAGCAAGCACCTTGGTGAACACCCTCGGTGCCGAGGCTAGGCCGAAGGGAAGAGCCACAAATTGATAGTGGACTTCGCCGATCGCAAAGCGCAGAAACTTCTGGTAGCTCGCGCAGATCGGAACATGCAAGTAGGCGTCCTTGATGTCCAAGGACGCCAGAAAATCCCCTTGATGGAGTGTAGCGATCACCGTGCAAATGGATTCCATGCGGAATTTTTGCACCTTCACGAAGGCATTCAGGGCCTAGAGGTCCAGGATTGGCCGAACCCCGTCCTTTTTTGGAACAACAAACAGATTCGAGTAGAACCCCTGAAACCTCTCCTGGGACGGAACCGGCACAATCACTCCGGACCCGATCAAATCCTGTACAGCCCCCAATAGGGCTGCCCGACGGGCAGGAAGCAGAGGAAGATTTGAGGGAAAGAATCTGTCTGGGGGCCAGGAACGGAACTCTATCCTGTATCCTGAGGTGACCACCTCGCACACCCACCGGTCGGAGTTCCGGGAGGTCCACCGATCCGTGAACCTGCGAAGTCCCCCCCCCACCCCAGAGTCGGGCGGGGGCAAGACTTCAGGCGGAGGCGGGCTTGGGAGCCGGCTTGTTCGGCTTACGCACCCAGGGGCGCTTGTGTCCACCCGCCGCACTGTTGTCAGTCTGGGAGGGCTTACCCGTGGACTCCGACTGACGAAAAAAACCCTTTTTTGCTGGAAAGGAAGGACCCGGCTTACTGCGGGCCTCCTTACCCTTGATAGTCTGAGGAAGGAGAGTGCTTTTACCTCCCGTGACATCCTTGATGATGTCATCCAGAGCAGCACCGAAAAGTCTACCACCCTTAAAAGGTAGATCTGTCAGGAGCTTCTTAGAGGCTAGGTGCAATACCACCGCCGAGACAGAGGCCCTGGATATTAATGGGGCCGCGTTCAATGTGGCGTCGCACACATAAATCAGGCCCTGCACCATCTGGTGGGCCAGAGCAATAGTGTCCAGAGGAAGATTATACTCCTGTACAGTTTGGTGCAAAATTTTTGCCCATTCCGTGAGTGTCTGAGACACAAGGGTCGCCGCTACAACAGACCGTAAGGTGGATCCCAACAAGGCAAACATGGCTCTGCTCACCACTTCTGACCTCCTGTCAGTGGGGTCCTTAAATGCAGGAATCCCCTCCATCGGGAGAGTGGTGGCCTTGTTCAAACGGGTGACTGGAGGGTTGACCACTGGGGGAGAAGCCCACTTCTTAAGTAGGGCGTCTTCAAAGGGGTATCTGATAGACAAACGCCGCGGGACCATAAAAGTCTTCTGCGGCTTTTCCCAGACCTGATCAATGAGCTGGTCAAAGAAAGGAACATATGGAAAAACCTTTTTAGAAGGCTTGGCCTTACAAGAACCAAAAGGAGACTGCCTCTGCCTGAGGTTCCATAGCCGCAGCATTCAGCTTGAGAGTGTCCCTCACAGCATCAATGAGTTCACAAGCGTCCTGTCATTTACTGACTCAGAACTGGAGTCTTCCTCACAAGGAATGTCCTGTTCAAAACCATCCAAATATTCAGAGCTAGGGTCCTGAGCAGCACTAGCTAGGCCCATATCTGAATCAGCGCACTCCCCTTGTGGAGATAAAGTGGGGAGAGTGCGCTTTTTTGCTCCCTCGCGCTCGCACACCGCTTCCATCCTGGTAAGAAATGATTCCAGGACTGCCGACAACTGGTCCATGGGGACCGCAGGTGCTGGGGCACTGCCTGTCGCCTCTGGCATGTAAGGGGAAGCTGGTGACACGGACTCCATATTGTCCCTCTCTGAGACTCCTCAGAAAAAAATTCCACCCACAAGCTGTGCTGACTGAGTAGGGGAATGCCCAGGGGACCCACCAACCTGACCAGGACCACTCGGTTCCGCTGCCTTGTCTCTCTGCGCCGCACTGTTCAGCGTGAGTGAGCTGAGAGGAGAGAGTGTGAGGAGATTCGCGCCGTTCCCAGCGGCGATAGAGGCCAAACAAGTGCTTGAAAATCGCGCGGCTACAAGAAAATGTGCTCAGGCGATCCATGGCAAAATGGCCGCCAATGTAAAGCAATGCACAAACACAAAACATGGCGCCGAACGGCGCCCAGGCCCCCAAAACACTCAAAAAACAGCCCCAGCGATATGCAGACCAGCATGAGCCCCCCCCCCCCAGGGCAGTATGACCCTCAGGCACCCCACACAGCACAGCACCAGCAATGGTGACAGAGAGTGACAATAAAACACAGGGGGAGACAGGGAAAATCCCCCACACAGAGAAACACACAGCATGTACTCACCTGCAGCCAGGAGAGACTACTTACCCGTCCCCTGAGGGACCCACTGGTGTGTTTCTGACAGAACTATCACAGTGCGGTACCGAGTAGCTGTCGGCCCGGTCCACCGCAAATGATACAGCAGGACTGTTCAATCTTGAGAGGACCGCGGAGCATGAAAGCCCACCGGCCACCCCTGCAGTCGTGGGGCATGTCGTGAACCGAGTCTCACGCACACAAGGCGAAGATCAGCACGCTCGATGGTCGGACAGGGAAGACTACGAGGATATCTTGTACCCAACCTGTTGCCCAGCCGACAGTTGATAGATCTCAAAAATAAAAATAAAAATTCCAAAAGGAATAAAAATAGGTCAGGAGACTGGCTCCTGAGAGAGCCACGTCTTCTCCTTCTGCTAGGCAGAAAAAAACTGAGGTCTGCTGACTGCAGTGGGAGGGTTATGTCCGGAGGGACCGCCCCCCTGGGCGGGGCTGTTCAGCTCTGGCTTTTTGGAATGTATGTATAACATCTCACATTCTGCCTAGGTCTTCTCCTGCAAGCAGGGACATAACCCACGTGTAAAGTGTAAGTCCATGGATGATAAGAGAAAATCAGCCGATACCGAAAGGGGGCGGGGTCCGCCCATTGCGGGAGTGTCACCCAGTTTTCCACTACCTCCTCGCCGCGATCTCCGTGCGTGATCATCAGCCACGCTGAACAACCTCCTCCCCAAGCGGAGTCATGCTGTGTCACGGAGCTCAGTGGAAAGGTTTGGTCGCGCTGTGACAAAAGTCCCGCCCTCCTCCTAGACCAGCTCGTGTGATAGATGCAGTGTTCTGTCTATCACACAAGCTGGTCTAGGAGGGCGGGACTTTTGTCACAGCACGACCAAACCTTTCCACTGAGCTCCGTGACAGCGTGAGATGCTGACAGGCTTGGCCCTTAGAGCTGCCTCTAACTTTGAAAAAGTTCTAAACAGAACAGGCTTCCTTTTTTCATAAGAAGCTGACGTTTATGGCATGTTCCTCCCTGTCCCAGTCATTATCATTGAAAAAGAAGAAAGGTCAGTGAAGGAATGAACACAGCTATGTCTGGGTAAATGACAAGCATGGAATTGGCACAAATAGAATTGGCACGGTGAGGCTACACTGATGGGCACGGTGAGGCGGCAATGATGGGCACGGTGAGGCTACATTGGTCTCCAGTACCACGTCCGCAGTCTCTGACCACCTCCTGTACCACATCCCCAGTCTCTGACCATCTCCTGTACCATGTCCCAAGTCTCTGACCATCTCCTGTATAAAAATATTTTTTAAAAACAGTCATTTTCGGTATCGGTGCTGTTTCGGTATCGGTTTCGGCATCTTGCATTTTTAATTTTCGGTATCGGCACCAAAAAAACAATTTGGTGCATCCCTAGTTAAAGGGACATTTAAAAAAATAAAAATAAATTCCCCTCCTAGTGATTGCAGCACATCATGCTTCCCATACACCTGTGTGTCTTGGAATCCCGCACACTCTTAAAAAAGGCCAGTATTTTTATTTATTTTTAAATGATGAGTAGCGGGCCGCCACTGAGCGAGAGCAATAATTTTAGCACTTAAACCTCCTTTAACCACTTACCTTCAGGGCACTTTCACCCCCTTCCTGGCTAGGCCAATTTTTAGCGGTCTCCCACTTGCGCGGTCATGAATGTCAATTGCGCGGTCACGCTATTCTGTAAACATTTGAAATTTTTATCATTTTCGTCACACAAATAGAGCTTTCTTTTGGTGGTATTTAATCACTGCTTTTTTTTTGTTTTGTATAAAAGACCAACGTTTTTCTTAGTTTCGGTCAGTAAATTTTGTAAATAAGTAATTTTTCTCCTTCACTGATGGAGGAGGCAATAATATGCCACACTTATGGGCACTGATAGGTGGCATGGATATGGGGCACTGATAGGTGGCACTGGTGGGCAGCACTAATGGCGCTGTATTGTAATCAGGGCACTCATGATCAGTGCCCAGATTACATGTCTGGACCTCCCCTGCAAGGAGATGCCGCTGATCGGTTCTCCTCACCACACACAGTCAGTGTGAGGCGAGGAAAACCGATCACAGATATTTCTGTGTTTACATGTGACCGGCCACAGCTATTTACAGAGATCTAGGGTCACGCCGTGTCCTAGCCACTATCGCTGCACGCCCCCGCGGACGTTCGGGTGCGCCATCATATGACGTCCACCCAGAACGAGAGCAGCACCCGTCCCACCGTCATTTGACGGTGGGCGGGCGCAAGCGGTTAAACAGGTAACTTGTAAAAGGCATTTAAAGAGTCGTCTATGGATAATTTTTAAGTACTGTAATTTGTCTCCATTCAACGAGCTTGCTCAATTTTAAAGCATGACATGTTCGGTATCTATTTACTTAGCACAACATCATCTTTCACATTATCCCCCAAAAAATTGTGTTTATTTTAATTCATTAACCCTTTCACTGCCAAGTCCGTACGGACCTACAGAAGTGCCCACAGGTGGCCAAGTCACTTCAATGACCATAGCTTATATCAGAATTGTTCAGCAGACTCTGCTGAACAAATTCTATAACTGATTACGCCCCCCTGCACCCAAACCGACCACCCCCCCCTGCAAACCCGCTCCCCGCAGCCACTGTCATTAGTCAGCATCCCTTTTCCACTCCCACTGGCTTCAGATGCTGCTAGGGGTGGTCCAGATATGTCCCCCGCCAGTCAGATCACCCCCCCTCCCAAAAGTCCCTGCACCCTCAATCCATGGCCGTTCCGAGTGTAATCTCTCCTTTCCCTCCCTCTACCTTCTCCCTGCACAGATCTCCGTGATCTATCAGGCTGGGGAGCACCGTGGGGAGGGGGAACGGTGCAAGTGGGGGCGAAGTTGGGGCCTGAGGGGGCTTAGTAAACATGTGCAACTCCCCCTGTAGAAGAGAGGGCACATGCAGCAATCACTACTATGTGCCCACTGACACTAAAAGCCTCCACGGCGACGGCCCCCTCCCCAGATACCTCAGCTTCTCCTCCCGGCCAACCCAATCTGTCCCGATTGGTCAGGAGGAGAAGCTGGAAGACAAAAGCGAAAATTAATTTGTGGGTGGGTTCGGGGTGCAATGCCCCGAGCCCAAGCTTTTTCAAGCCTCAGGCTCCAATCACGTGGCTTAAAAAAATATATTAAAAAATGGACCGGCCGCTCCTGGTAAGACCCCTTTCACATGGTGCGGACTCTGTCAAGCAGATCCGCCTGCTCAGCGGGGATCAGTCTACTCATCCCCGCTGAGCAGGCAGATGACAGGTCCGTGTCCGCTTCACTGATGCAGAGCGGACACAGCTCGCTATTCTCTATGGGACAGTAGGATGGAAACGGACCGTCTGTCCCATTTCCATCGGATATCATCCGATGCGCATAGGGATGCACAGGTGTTCCGTGCATCCCAGTCCAGGCAGTCCCATTGATGTCATTTGGGATGTAGCAACTGCACGAACAGAGCCGTTGCTCCTAATTTTACATCCACGTAGGTCCGCATGCATGTCCTTGAGCTCACACGGTGTGCGTTGGGGGTCATGTACCCACACCCATGTCAGATTGGGAACAGCAGCTATGCCTATGCAGCCGTTGCATCCCAATTGACATAAATGGGAATGCCTGTATGGGGATGCACAGAACACCTGTGCGGGTAAACATGGGCGTACACTTTAGTATGCCACACGTGAACTATTGCTTTAGTACTAATTTAGCAAGCATTTTGTAAGATACGTTGTATTTATGTGCAATATTAATGATTTTAGTGTATTTTTTGTGAAAATAGCGATACGATGAACATTTGCGCAATTATTGCAGGGCCGAAAAAAATCTGTAGGACTTTTTTTTTTTTTTAATTACAAACGCTTTTATTCAAGTATCATCATCACACAATGAAAATGTCAGACAGCATAATCAAATCAGAGGATGGTTGAAAATCACAGGACATGGAAAAGAGATAGGGGTCAACAACAGAAGTAACCGTACAAGTGAATACTTCAAACTAGTAGGGCCTGAAAGTACAGGTATAGAGGTTATATAAGGTGCTAACAGAAAAGGTTATATGACATTATTAAGGCACATTAATCCAGTGTTTCCATTTATTATCATATATTATCATAGTGTCATAGAGTGTATGATGGATGCGTTCTGCTAGCTTGATTGCGGACTTTTTTTTATTCTACAGGTCATATGCTTTTAGAAAATGTCTAGTTTGGGGGGTCCTTTCAAATTCTGAAAGCTGCAAGTGAAAACCTCCAGATTTTTTGAGAAATTTTTCGAGTTAAATTTTCACCATTTCGCAAAAAGGCGCAATTTAAAAGTTACAAATATTTGTTATTTATTAACTCAATACAGATTAAGCTTTTAGATTTAGTAGGAATTTTGTAAAATTTGCTGTGTTTTTGTCTGCCAATAATGGTTTTAGTGTATTTTTTGCAAATATATTGGTTTGATAAACATTTGCGCAAATACCGCAGGGTCTAAAAAATCTGTAGCACCTTTTTATTCTACTGATCAGATGCTTTCAGAAAATATTTGGTTTGGAAGGTCTTTCACAAATTCTGAAAGCAATAAGTGAAAAATAAAAAAGCTAAAAGAAAAATTGCAAAAATGGTCTGGCCATCTGAGTGTACAAAATGGAGCACAGGGCCTGGCAGCGAAAAGGTTTAAAGTGTATTTTTTCCCCAAAAATTGCAAAACTGCTGTGCAAATACAGTGTGACATAAAAAATTGCAACAATTGCCATTTTATTCCCTAGGAGGGTCTCTGCTAAAAAAAAAAAAAAAAAAAAAGTATAATGTTTGGGGGTTATAAGTAGTTTTATAGCAACAAATACTAGTTTAAAATTGTAAACAAAAATGGTCAGAAAAAGCCTGGTTGGCAAGTGGTTAAAGAAGAGCTCCAGGAAATATATAGTACTAAGCAAAAATTCTTCGAACAAGGTAACAGGAATGGCAGACTGTGGGCGATGATGTCCCATCTTGACACCTCCACTACCTTGATTCTGGAACTTACCTCTCCCACAGGTGAGGCCATCTCTTCTCCAGTAGTTATATTGCGAGTTTCACAACTTTTATCAATCCCTATACACCACTACATGGCCCTCAGGCTTAGACCCGGAGGGGTTGGTGTCTCTTCTGGATCAGATAGCCCTGGGCTGGCTCTCAGACTCGGAAAGAACTCATCTAGTCGAGCCAATTACCACGGAGGAGGTTCTTGCAGTGATCATTCCCTGTCCACTGGCAAGGCTCCTGCCCAGATGGTCTCCCGGTGGATTTTTACATAGCACATGCAGACATGTTGGCTCTTATACACTCATTGCCTGGAGCAGGGCGCTTTCCCTCCTTCCATGACATGCACATGTTATAATTATTCCTAAAACGGGTAAAGACCCTAAGCTATGTGCCTCCTTATAGACCTCCTATAGATTGTACTCCCTTTAACAACGACCTTAAAAGTTTAACTAAGCTCCTTACTGCTAGACTTAATCCCCTACTTCCCTCCACTATAGACTCAGATCCGACCCACAAGTCTACGGATATTAATCTTCGAAGATTCACTAATTTGCATGCAAAACATGACAATCAAGGTACCAGGGTAGTGGCCTCTCTCGATATCGAAATAGGCTTGACTCCATTGAATGGCCTTTCCTGTGGGAGATTCTGCAGAGGATGGGATTTCTCTTAGTGTTTATGCAATAGTTGCGGATTATCTATTGCTCGCCAGCTGCTGCCATTCGTTTGGGGGGGTCGTCTGTTTCCCTCTTTTGAACTCTCCAGGGGTACGTGGCAGGGTCTCTCTCTCCCTCCCTTTCCAGCCCTTCTTGCCATCGCAATGGAACCAGTGGCTGAGGCACTTTGCGTCTCGCCACGTATCAAAGGGTTGAGATTGGCCTGGTTGGAGGAGAGGGTAGCCCTAAATGCAGAGGACCTCCTCTTTTTTTAAACGATGCCGGTCCCTCTGAAAGGTAGCTCTGTTGGCCCTAGATGAATTCTTGGCAGTAACAGGACTTAGGGTTAATTTGTCCAAGTCGCAATTGCTTGCTATTGATTTAATACAGCTAAAAGGGAAGCTCTGGCTGCTCTTCCACTGCAATGGGTGGATGAATTTACCCATTTAGGGATACGGATCTCGAGAGATGTGGCTGACTTCATCCCACTAAACTTGTCTCCAGTAATTAATTCAGTTACAGCCCAGCTAAAAGCAACCTTCTTCTGTCCCTGTCGGGTTGTATTAATCTCATCAAAATCCTACCCAAACTTACATATTTGTTTTGTAATTCCCCTCAAGTCCCCCCCCCAATTAAACAGAATGTTGTCTTCCTTCCTCTGGGGCCCACGTCCCCCCCCCCAGGTTCAAGCTAACCACCCTTATGTGCCCTTGTTCACGGGGGGGGGGCTTAGCATTTCCGGACTGCCACAAATATTTCATAGCTGCTCAGTTAGTCACGGCTTTTTGGTGGCTTGTTCCGTATAAGTCCAACTAGGCCTTGGTCACTGAGGCGGCGGTGTTACGATTTATGGAGGCCTGGTCTAATCTTCTACGGCGCTCAAAGTTTCATATGATCCAACTCCCTCCATGGGTACCACCCTTAGGGTCTGGAAGGCAGGATTAGCCTGCGAAAAATATCCCCTAACTGCTGTTTCCCCAAACACCCCCCTTTGGAACAATCCCAACTTACCACCTTTGTTTAATATTCCGGACCCTGTGGTATGGGCTAAATATCATATTTAAGTGGTTTCAGATATTACCTCTGACCTTTCTATTTCTTGGTTTGATCATCTGATGTCTCTGCACAATGTCCCTCCTTCACATTCATTTTGTTACCTACAGTTGTCGCATGCTTTCAGGGATCAATTCAAATCAGGCCAGGAGGCAGCTGGTGCAATCTGACCTGGAGCAGATTCTGCACTTTGATTGCGCTGAGAAACCCACCTCCGTGCTATACCCACACCTCCTCCAGGTCTCATCTCCGGAATTGTCTAGGCTCCATCAGCAATGGATCTGGGGATGTTCCGGATTTTAAAAGGAAAGTCCCACATATCCTCCCAGTCCTCTGGGACTGGGAGGATATGTGGGACTTTCCCTTTAAAATATTTGTCTCATTAAGAGACCGCCTCATTCTGTATAAAATTGTTCCTAGGGCGCATCTCACTCCGGCCTGGGTGCACAAGATGAGGTCCTACCTTTCCCCGGAGTGCTGGTGCTGTGACCATACCCCTTCTCACACACAGCATAGAGCTCTGAGCTTCCCGATGATGGCCTTTCCCTTTTGGCTGAAACACGTTGAGGCCTGATCACGTCATCGCGACACCACATCCATCAGAGAAATGAACACAGGGAATCGAGCCAAACCGCATCTGAGTGGTATCCACTGGATGCCAGCTGGACTATTCCCTTGAAAACACACATGCTGAACACACCGATTGCCAGGTTCTAAGCAGAACATGCGAGTATACATACGTTTGTTTTTACTGGAATTTTTAATAAAACTGTTTTACGCTATAGGCTCCCCATGTAATTTTTCTCCCTATCCTTGGAGGATTAGTTGCAGTGTGGCTGACAATTAAAGATACCATCTACGGGTCCCTTTCCCCACAAAGCGCAAGTGACCACACTAGAGATAGGTGGTAAACATCCAGAGTGAGTTTACATCCATGTGGGATGTGGGGCACTCTGTCTGAACAGTGGAGCAGCGATTTTTAGATTTTACATTGGGAGCAGGAGCACTTTTTTCACTATTGTGGGACATTTTATATTTACCTAATCTGATATATTTTTTGATATGTTTTTTTTAATTTGCACAAGCTAAGCGCGGTGTTCGTTTATACATTTCTGATTTGCAGTGACGTTGATAACTCACACATTTACACTGCTGCTGGCAATTGTTGTTGCCTATATTTGTTTTTTCCTTTGGTGCCAAGTTGTTTTGTTTTTTTCCCAACATCCAAGGTGCACCTTCAGGCATTATCCCCTTTAACCACTTGCCACCCGCCGCACAACGATATACGTCGGCAGAATGGCACGGGCAGGCAAAGGGGCGTACCTGTACGTCCCTCCCAGAGAGCGGGGGACGCGATCGCGCCCCCCCGGTGCCTGCGGCGGTCGGCATCGTTACAGGAGCGATCCGTCCTGAGGGGGAGGCCAATGATTCATGGCCTGCCCCCCCGATCGCTCCTGACGAATGGAGATGTTGCCTTTGCCTGTGTAAGTGTAAACACAGGCAAAGGAAATGTCACCTCTCCTCGTGCTTCCTTTTCATTTGGGAGCAGAGGAGAGGAGACTTGAGTTGCACCAACAGTACACTAACACCAGTACACATAGGCACACATTTCACCCCCCCCCCCCCGTTAACCCCTGCACTCCGTCCCAGTGTCACCAATAGCAGTTTTCATTTTTTTACTGATCACTGCATTGGTGTCATTTGTGACTGTTACAAGTGTTAGGGCAATTAGTGATAGGCCCCGTTAGGTCTAGGGTACCCCCCTAATAAAGGTTTAACACCCCTTGATCACCCCGCAGTTAACCCTTTCACCCCGTCGCCAGTGTCGCTAATAGATAATTTTTCCGATCGCCGTATTAGTGTCACGGGTGACGCTAGTTAGCCAGGTATTTAGGTTCATCGTCAGGTTTTTATAGTGTCAGATACCCCCATATATTGAAGATGTGTGTGAATCCGCGCAATGGAAAAAAAGTACTGCCAGATAAACAGACAAGACAAAACAAAAAACTGCTGCCTCTACTGATTGCTAACACCTAAATGAAGCAATAGAAATAAAGAGAAAAGGAGTAGGAGTGGCGCTGTTTAGTGTTGTCTTGATAAATGCTTTGATGCAATATTGAAGTGCATGTCAAATAAAGTGACCTGGTGTGTTACTTCATGGTTGAATAAATTATGGTGGTGAACCATAAATATAAATATACCAGTGACAAAAAATATATATTAAAAAAATATATATAATAAAATAATAAAAAATGTATACAAATAGGCTGAAAAATAATGATGTGACTTCAATCATAAAATAGCAATTTGGGTACTGTTGGAGTTCCACTACCAATACAGCAGAGCACAGAGATCCGCCACAGAGCCCCACAGTGGCTAACACTGTGAATGTCTCATACCCCTTGAGGGTAAGGATAGTCTGGTGAGTGCGGTTTATGTTAGAGCACGGATGAACTTTTAACCCCCCTAATTGCCCCCTAGTTAACCCTTTCCCAAACCCCTTTCACCACCAGTGATCACTGTATTAGTGTTACGGGTGACACTGGTAGGTTAGTTTGTTTTTTTATAGCGTCAGGGCACCCGTCGTATATTACCCAATAAATGTTTAACCCCCTGATCGCCTGGCGGGTGATATCAGTTAGGTTTTAGGGTCAGTTAGGGTTTGCGTCACCCCAGGCAGTGTCAGATTAGTACCGCCAGTAGCGCTAACACCCACGCACGCACCATACACCTCCCTTAGTGGTATAGTGTCTGAACGGATCAATATCTTATCTGATCAGATCTATACTAGCATCCCCAGCAGTTTAGGGTTCCCAAAAATCAGCCCAGATACCTGCTAGCACCTGCGTTTTGCCCCTCCTCCCAGCCCACCCAAGTGCAGTATCGCTCCACCACTGTCACATAACTGCAGCGTTTGCAGAGTCAGGCCTGATCCCTGCGATCGCTACAGTTTTTTTGGTAGCGTTTGACTCAGTCGCTGACAGTCCAGGAGCTTTTTTTCCTGTGAATCTCAATACTGTACCAGTAAATTTAGAGACCAAAATGGCAAATCGAAGGTACAGTAGTGAAGAGGCCTACACGTTTCTGAGCATGACAGATAGTGAAGAGGAAGTCACTCATCTGTCAGATTCAGGCTCAGAATACGATCCTGTAGACGGCAGCAGCGCCCTGACAGATAGCTCCGACGACGGAGTTGGGGTCCCTGCCAAGGTCAGGTGTACCCGACCCGTTTTTCTGTTGTTGAGGTGCAAGAACCGCAGGGCTCTCGTATGGAGCAGAGAGCCAGGACTAGTAGACCCTGGTCGTACATCTGGCACTGCAGTAACACTTGGTGATGTGGCGAGACCCATAAGTTCAAGCTGGTAAGGTGGCAAGCATGAGTAGTGTCCCGCTGCCACCAAGAAGACAGACAGGCTCGTCGTGCCCATCCTGCAGAATTTGCCAATCCGAATTGGGAGCCCACCACTTCTGCGGCAGCCGTACTTCCCCCATTCACTGGCCAAATTGGAATTCAGGTGGAAACCGTTGATTTTACCTCACTTGATTTTTATTCGCTGTTTTTCACGGAAGATCTCTATAGATCTATTGTGGACCAAAGAAATTTGTATGCTGGTCATTTTATCGCCGCTAATTCCCAGTTGTCCTCCCTTGCCAGAGATTGGAAACCAATTACGGTTTCTGAATTTAAGACCTATCTGGGCCTATCCCTCCTCATGGGCATAACTAAAGTTTGAAATGCGGTCATATTGGTCCACTGACCCATTTCACCATATGCCCATGTTCTCTTCCTCCATGGCCAGGGCACGATACGAGCAGATCTTGTGGTTCATGCACTTCAATGACAATGAATTTTGTCGTCCTCGGGGAGACCCTGGAGACGATCGGCTCCACAAAATTCGGCCCCTCGTAAA
This sequence comes from Rana muscosa, assembly GCA_029206835.1. NCBI lineage: Eukaryota > Metazoa > Chordata > Amphibia > Anura > Ranidae > Rana > Rana muscosa. The sequence continues at coordinate 236,635,401 of CM055127.1, read as the reverse complement.
CCACTTAAACAAACGTTTTGCAGCCTTGTTTACTCCCAAACAAGTTGTCTGCATTGATGAGTCTCTGTATATGCTCTGTGACAGGGCAACAGACTATACATGGAGTTTTATGGTTTACGAGGGAAGAGATAGTTACGTAGAGCCGGAAAACTGCCCCGATTACATAGGGAGCACTGGTAAGATAGTGTGGGACTTGGTGTCACCCTTATTCGGAAAGGGGTACCATTTGTATGTGGACAATTATTACACGAGCGTGCCACTTTTTAGTCACTTGTTTGATCATCAGATTGGGGCATGTGGCACAGTGCTATCTAATTGCCGGGGCTTAACCCAGCGGCTTGTAGATTCCCATCTTGGGCTGGGGGAGAGAGCCTGCTTGAAGTGTAATAATTTGCTCGCTGTGAAGTGGAGGGATAATAAGAATGTTTTCGTTCTGTCCTCCCTTCACGTAGACACAACGGTCCAAATTGATACGGCGACTGGTGTTGTGGAGAAACCCCTCTGTGTCCATAAATAGAACCTTCACATGGGAGGGGTGGACCTCAACGACCAGTTGGCGCCATACCTAGTTGCCCGTAAGGCCAGACGCTGGTATAAAAAAAGTGTTTGTATACTTATATCAATTGGCTTTGCTGAACGCTCATGTGCTATACAGAGCTTCAGGACGGACTGGATCCTTCCTTAAATTCCAGGAAGAGATTGTCAGAGCCATTCTGTTTCCAAACGGTGCTCCACCCCACCTCCCCAATGCAAATGCAGTAAGCCGGCTGCATGAGAGGCATTTTCCATATGTCCTCCCTAGTACCCCTACCAAACAAGCCCGCCAAAGAAAATTAGTGTGGGTAAATGTGTAGGGCTACGTATTAGTGTAATGTGAAAAAACACCAAATAATGTATACTCAACAGGGTATAACCATAAAATAATAATGTACATGAAAAAAATCAGTCCATGTAAAAATTCAATGTGATAAATTGCCCATCGTGGGTAAATAACATAGTGAAGTTGTCATGAGATTAAATGAACCATCCCAACGAGAATCTTCAGATGAAAGATGTAATTATGAATGTGCTTACCGGAACCGTTGGACCAGACTGTCGTACGACAATAGGTCAATCGAGCTTAGGGTATCCAACCGGCTGTTCAACGGGACTGTCAGCGAGGATCCAAGAAGAAATGGAATGCACCTTCCTGGTGTCCAGAAGACGTCAACCCGAGGTAAGGTCGATGAGACCGATGTTCCTCAGCCGAAGGTGACTCCAATGAAGGTATCTCAACCATGGAGTAGGTAGAGAAATCATGGAGATCCAAACATCTGAAAACAGCTCCTGTAGATATATTTATATAGTATAGTGCAACAGCCAAGCATCTGTATTTCTGTATGATCATGCTTTTCCTTGCCATGATTGTTTTTAATATAGCGTATTTTTTCAACCAATAAAAATTTACACTTTTTAGTACTTACCTTCTTTTTTTGTCGTCGTCCTGGGTTCAGTTCCCATCCATATTATCCCCTTTGGGGCATTTCTTATCTACAATGTATATTTGGGATGTGATTGGAACTACCAGGATGAGTTCCTAAAATATATTTCCTGACGGCTCCATGTCAGCACAGCTGGGTGAGGCTCCGCCTACCCCTACGTGATCAGGACTTAACTATACATTTTTCACTCACCTCAGCCTCAGCGTTCTGCTCTTTTCCTCCTACGTGCAGGACGGAGGTGTGCTCTTCTACCTAGCTGGTCTAAATGGCTGGCGGACCGTCCATACGTGTGGATGAAGCTGGACGAAGTCCCCGGTGTCTAGTCTAAATGACCACAATCCAGGGAGCCCGCTGCTGGTCCTCGGGGCGGCTTTATCATGGCTAACAGCCGTGTCTGGGGTCCGCTTGGTCCAAACAAGATGGACAGCGGTTGTGGCAGAGTACTCCCCTATGCACGCACACCCGCGCTGTGCCAACGTTGACGGTCGGATGACGGAGGTTGGGTGAGCTAAATGCTTTGTATCCAATGTATGCTGCATTACTGGACAGGGAGTACTCTGCATAACAGATACACAAAGTAACACTTTGTCTGTTCACACATGGATATAATCTGTTGGAGGCTGCTCATGTTTGCTTACTGTCATGCCATTATGCCAAACCCCTCCAAAGACTAGCATTTTGCAGAGAAGGTAGATGGAACCACCTTGAAAAGGTCTACTGAATCCAGCCATGGCCTTTGGATGGGATATCCTTGTATTTTTCTATGTGATCTTTGGTCTTCCTTAAAAAAAAAAAAAAAAATAGGATTTTTGTACTCACCGTAAAATCCATTTCTCTGACGTCCATGGACTGACACAGCTGGATACTGTAAACGTGTGGGTATATGTCCCTGCTCGCAGGAGAAGATCTAGGCAGAATGTTAGATGTTAAAACATTCTAGAACAAACCAGAGCTGAACAGCCCCGCCCAGGGGGGCGGTCCCTCCGGACATAACCCTCCCACCTGCAGCTAGCAGACCTCAGTTCGTAACAAAGCAGTACAAACCTTAAAAGGAAGGGTGGGTGCTGTGTCAGTCCATGGACGTCAGAGAAATGGATTTTACGGCGAGTACAAAAATCCTATTTTCTCTTATCGTCCATGGACTGACACAGCTGGATACTGTAAACGTGTGGGACGTCCCAAAGCAGTATCAGAAGGGTGGGAGCAGTAGCAAAGGAACAACCAAAACTTCACTCTAAACAAGCAGAGCTCCTCAACGGAGAAGTTGCGACATTAAACAGCGGCCTGCAATGCTTTGCAGCCGAAGGGAGCATCTGAAGATGCAGCCACATCAACCTTATAAAATCTTGAAAAGGTATGAACGGACGACCAGGTCGTCGCCTTGCACACTTGTGCAACCGACGCTTGATGTCGGAAGGCCCGGGAAGCACCAATTGCCTTGGTGGAATGCGCTGCAACCGGAAAGGGAGGCGCCCGCCCCTTAAGGGGATAGGCCTGTATGACGGTCTGCCTGATCCACCTAAAGACGGTGGCAGACGACACCGCTCGGCCCTGTTTTGGACCAGACACAGATTTCCGAATGGAAACAGTAGCAGACAGGTACACTCGTAAGGCTTGTACCCATCTTAATGTATGAAGCGCAAACGCTCAGGGATGCGATGGGTGAGGACACAAGGACGGAAAAACAATGTCCTTCTTAAGGTGAAAGGCCGAGACCATCCTTAGAAAAGAAGGATGGTCGTGGGCGCAACACCAACATATCCTTATGGAGGACCAAGTAAGGCGACTTGCCGGACAAGGCCGCCAACTCAGACACCCGTCTAACCGAAGCAATGGCCACTAAGGCCAACTTCCGGGACAAGGTCAAGAGAGGAATCTCTCTGATATTCTCAAAGGGATGTTCTTGGAGAACCGAGATACATCAAAATCAGATCCCAAGTAGGGAGAGGAGGCTTGACAGGGGGGATCACATGGCGAACCCCCTGCACAAAAGGTGCTAATCAAGGAATGGCCTGGTAGCGGTCGTTGAAAAAGACAGCCCAGGCCGAAATCCGACCCTCAAAAAGGTATGCAAGGCCAGCTTTTGGGTCACACCACGCTGTAAGAACAGCAAAATCCTTGGAACGGAATACATCCGAGGATGCCACTCAAGTTCCTCGCACATAGCGATGTAAGCCTTCCAGGTACGGTGAGATATCTTTCTGGAGGAAGATTCCCGTGTCAACAACATAGAAGAGATGACCGAATACGAGAGAACTCGGTCCTTCAGCACCTGGCTTTAAACAGCCATGCCATTAAAGCCAAGGACTGTAAAGCAGGATGAAGTATGGGATCATGAGACAGAAGGTCGACCCCAATAGGCCGTCGCCAGGAATGTCTGCGACTAGCCGAAGTAGATCGGCGTACCAATGTCGCCGTTCCGAAGCACTGGAATGGCCTCAGCCCCTACTCTGCGAAGCCGGCGAGGCAACAACAGTAGCGGAGGGTAAGCATATATCAGGCGATACTGCCCCCACGGGCTTCCAACGCGTCTGACGTGTCCGCCCAGGGGTCCCTGGACCTGACCACGATCTTGCCACCTGGCGAGTGAGTCGAGAGGTCACAAGGTCCACTTCCGGTGCCCCACCTCCGGTAAAGAAAGTGGAAACACCTCCGGATGCAAGGACCCTTCGCCTGCAATGCACACGGCCGACAGGACCGTCTTGCAGCGAGATGTATGAAAATCCCAAAGAGACTCCGCAATGTATCGGAGAAGGGAGGCCCCAGTGTACAGGGTGCCTCAAATGTTGGCCAATAAAGGCAACTTGACGGAACTTGCCTAGAAACTCGGTCAGAGGAGTAGTACCTCAGCCTCCACAGGTGGTGCAAACCCACCCCGGGCACAGAGACCCTAAAGGCTAAAGCAGTTGTAGTGCACCTGCTAGACGACTGATGGATGAAGCAGAGGCTTTTGCCCAGTTATTGAGCTACAAAAAATGCCAGAGACGTAGCCACTAACGGGCGTAACGCTAACCCCAGCCTGGCCAACACAGTCCAAGCCAGCGCTTCTGATCACCACTGAAAGCAGGTGGAAAGTGTTACCCCTGAAACCAGGGATCCTTGTGACAATGCTCCATCCAGCAGCTACCCATGGATAGGTGCTGATTGTGCAAACACATAGTTTATACTATGTATTGCGTCAAACGCACAAATGGAGAGTGTGGGGGGAAACCCACCCAGCCACAAAGAGCATAATACCACCACAAACGGCGTATGTAGTTTAGTATTTGTGGATAAACCTATTAAACACGTAAATACTGTGCCAGCGACGAAGGCGCGCACATCATCGGGGCTTGGACGTAAACCAGCCACGCAGATTGCGTACACAACTGTGTAGGTATGTTAGCCTGCGAATAAACAAATTGCACATGTTTATACTGTGCATAGCGCCAAGAATGCGCACACCATTGGAACACAGGGGAGAAACCTGAGCACCCGGATAAAACCCATGCAGACTGCATACGCATACCGTGTATGGTATTATAGTATGTGTGCTCAACATTTTGCACAAGCCCATGTGTGCATAGCACCGAAGGCGCGCACACTGTTGGCGCGTGGGAGGAACCGAAGTACCCCACGCATACTCAGAGAATGCAATACCTACAACTACTGTAAATGTATTTAGTGTAGTGTATAGACATAATGTGTATGTTTACACCGTGTATTGCACCAAAGGCATGCATGTCATGTAGCATGGGCAGAAACCCACGCAGACTGCATACGCATACCGTGTAGGTATTATAGTGTGTGTGCTAAACATTTTGCACAAGCTCATGTGTGCATAGCACCGAAGGCACGCACACCGTTGGCGCGTGGGAGGAACCGAAGTACCCCACGCATACTCAGAGAATGCAATACCTACAACTACTGTGAATGTATTTAGTGTAGTGTATAAACATAATGTGTATGTTTACATCGTGTATTGCACCAAAGGCATGCATGTCATGTAGCGTGGGCGGAAACCAACGCAGACTGCAAAGACATACCGGGTAGGTATGTTAGTATGTGGATATCCAATCGCACAAATTTAGACTGTGCATAGCGCCGAAGCGCCCATACCAATGGAATGTGGGAGGGAACCGGAGTACCCGAAGGAAAACCACACAGACTGCCTACACATACCGTGTAGGTATTATAGCATGCGTGATAAACATTGAACATGTTTAACTGTGCAGAAGGCCAAAGGCGCATATACCGTCAGCGCGTGGGAGGAAACCGGAACACTCGGAAGAACTCCACGCAGACAGCACACAGATACCGTGTAGGAATGATAGCATGTGAATCAACATATTGCACATGTTTATGCTGTGCATTTCCATTGGAGCGTGGGGGGAAACCGGAGTACCCAGAGGAACCCCACGCAAACAGTATACCCATACTGTAAACATGTATAATATGTGCAATAAACATATTGAACATGGCTATACTGTGTAGAGAGCCGAAGCGCACATACCATGAGAGTGCGGGAGGACACCGGATCCCCCGCCAACCCAGAGAGTATAATACATACATATACTGTGAATGTATCTGGAGTCGTGCATAAACATATTTTGTACGTTTATATCATGTATGGCACTGAAACACAGCATTGGAACGTGGGGACAGTCACGCAGACACAGAGACCAATAACACATACATACACTGTGAATGTATGCAGTGTAGAGGTATAGGATGAGTTTAAATTATGGCGCAGAGGCGCATAATCTTCTCTGTATCATTCCAACCTGCTTGACTGTGCTGCTGAAGCAGCATGCAGGTAACAAGTAACCTCTGATCCTCAGACCGTGTGTCTGTCAGAGCTCAAATCATTCCCCAGGAAATGGCGGGAAATGTTACCTCAGGTATCACACAGAAGGCTCACAGGGACTATATACATAAAATGAATAAAGTCCTCCCTCATCCATGCTGCTCTTGAGGCAGCGTGTGAGGAAAACAGTGAGGAAACTGTGTAAAAGAAAAGCTTGTCACAGCAATTCCAGCCTGAGAGCGTTTCTCACATCATCAATGAGATCACTTACAAGCGCCCTGTCATTCACTGACACAGAACTGGAGTCTTCCTCACAAGGGAATGTCCTGTTCATAAACATTAAATATTCAGGAGGTAGGGTCCTGAGCATAGTAGCTAGGCCCATATCTGACTCAGAGCACCCCTTCAGTAAAGATTTTTGTGGGGGGAGGGGGCTTATAGCTCCTTTTGCTCGCACACCGCTTCCATTCTGACAGGAATGATTCCAGGACTGCTGACAACTGGTCCATAAGGACCGCAGGTGCAGGAAACATATGAACATGTTTAACTGTGCAGCACTGCCAGTTGCCCCAGGCAAGTGTTGAGAGCAGGTGTATCAGACTCCATAACGCCACCCTCTGAGACCTTATACACTATACAGTGAATATACAGTCCACCCACTGGCTACGCTGAGGAGGGGATACCCGGGAGGACCCACCAACCCTTAAGGACCGCTCAATCTGTGAGGAGATTGTGAGGGGATTCGCGCCGCCGCCAGAAATAAATGCGCGGTGGCCACAAGAAAATGGCCGCCGGCCGCAGCTATAACTGCGCCACTGAACGCCAAGATGGCCGCCGAGCGCAAAATTCAAAGCTCTAATGCGCGCCAATGGCGCACGCAATAACCACCTCACACACCAGAAAAAAACTGCAGACATGAGCGCCCAGCCAGGCCAGAGTGACCCTCAAGCACCCCACAGCACAGCACCAGTACAGGGTGCAGAGAGCAGCATAACAGGGGGGAGACAGGGAGAAACCCCCACACACAGAAACACAGCCAGCATGTACTCACCTGCAGTAGGAGAGACTACTTACCCGTCCCTTTCAGGGACCCACTGGCTTGTTTCAGACAGACCTATCACAGAGTCGTACTGCGCAGCTGTCGGCTCGGTCCACCGCGAGAGATACAGTCAGTCAAGTACTGTTCAATCTTGAGAGGACCGCGGGAGCATGAAAGCAACCCGGCCACCCCTGGAGTCATGGGGTATGTCGTGAACTGAGTCTCACGCACACAAGGCGAGGATCAGCATGCTCGATGGTCGGACAGGGAAGACTACGAGGATACTAGTGTACCCAACCTGTTGCCCAGCCGACAGTTGATTGAAGGTCTCAAAAATAAAATAATAAAATTCCCAAAGGAATAAAATTTAAAAGTAAAATCTTCCAGGAGACTGGCTCCTGAGAGAGCCACGTCTTCTCCTTCTGCTAGGCAGAAAAAAACTGAGGTCTGCTAGCTGCAGGTGGGAGGGTTATGTCCGGAGGGACCGCCCCCTGGGCGGGGCTGTTCAGCTCTGGTTTGTTCTAGAATGTTTTAACATCTAACATTCTGCCTAGATCTTCTCCTGCGAGCAGGGACATATACCCACACGTTTACAGTATCCAGCTGTCAGTCCATGGACGATAAGAGAAAAACCTGATTCCTCCCAGGATTAGATCCTAGCAAAATTAACCTCCATCTGGTTGACAGGGCTGTAGATGGAAGCTTCTGCCTCCCTCTAGCTGTGTTTAACCCCTCAGGGTTTGTTACTAAGCAATCTACTTACTGCATTTAACCGTTTTTTCCCTAGTCTGGGGTTGCACTGGGTTGCGGGAATGAGGCTGTGCTATTCAGCTTGGTCTCCCGCTGGTCAGTCTCGGTTCCGGTCGCGATTTTTAGAGACATCTGTGCAAGTCTCTGTGCGGATGTCAATATAGGTCGCAACCCAAAATTGCAAGGTAGTACAAAACGGCCTTTTTGAAGTTGGTGTGGCGCCGCTGATGCAGCGTTGCACCGATTAGGGCGGTGCAATTGCTGCATTTTATTTTCATGCGATTTGACTGGTCGGGTCGCATGTCAAAAACGCACAAGTGTGATCGGGGGCGATGGGTCGGTTTGCTGAATGGTGCACAAGCCCTGTGGTAAGGTTATCTATTAGTGTTTACCAATCTCAGAATGAACCTGCTTCAGGCCCTTCAATAAGAAGACATGGATGAACACTAAGGAGCAGTCTCATGGCTTTCCCAAGCCAGCAAACATCCCTCCTCAAGCTCTATAAGAGGAATACACGGATGGGCATGACAGTATGTATCCCACTGGCTTAAACAGCCAGGGAGGAGGGTGACACCTAAAAGGTGTTACACCCAATAATCAAATTGCCAATACACTCTAAAGGGGAAGCCGCCTGTCCATACCAGGTGAAGCAGCCCATTCTCCAAACTTCCAGATGGACATGAGTGCACACAGTCTGCTTTGTCAAGCAACCAAGGATATGGATGACGGCGCCTAACAGGAGCTCGCACTCATGAAACATGTGGTCAATACGCTCTAAAAGAGTTTTCCACTCACCCTGTGAATTCTCCAAGCCTTCCCAAGCAAACAATCCGCTTCAGATCCTTAGAGAAACAGACGGCAAGGATGTTACCTAGTTCAAGCAACCTAGGATAAAGATGACGACACCTAACTAGTTGTCACAATTAAGCAGATGGTCAAGACACTCTAAAGGAATGACTAGATGTCATTGTCAAGGAATGACTAGATGTCAGCCTTCTTTCAGGGCCTTCTTGGTCCAATCAATTCTCTCCAGTCTCTTCTGAACAGAAGAAAGAGGATGACCTGTGTCCAGATTGCGAAGGTTGGTGAAATGCCTGTGTATAGAGGTGAAACTTTGGAAGTATTTTAAATACCTCCAGAAGACGGCTGGATGTTGAATGGATCAAGTGCTTGTTCGTCAAGATTGGAGGATATCGTCACAGCAGGATGTCAAAGTTATGCCCTTTGGAATGAATAGATGTCCAGGGTTTGGGACCACACCGCTGGTTAGTATGTGTCCCTTGTGGGATCGGCCATTCACATGACCTTACTATCAGAAGGTGCGACCCTCAAGGACAAACGCGGTCACTGCATTTTTTACTTAATCGCAGAAGGGCAAGCCTAAATTAAAATAGTGGCCAGTTTGGCTTCCTGCCTCAAGATGAAGGTCTACGGAGTTAAAAACCAAAAATTCAAGAGTTATTGCTCACGTTCACGCCAGAGAGCGTAGCTTCTGCGCTTTTCTAGATGGGAGTCCAGGAAAGACAAGGAAGCACATGCTTAGTCCAAGAAGTCAATAAGAACTTCCATGTCAGGATGCTCTCTGTTATTTTGGGATTGTACCACCTATACATGCCCTATGGGCACTATGTGGTTCCTCGGTGAACATAGGGACGGCTTGTGGATAGACACGTGGTCCCCTAAGGAAAGCATTTTGTGCCATATTTGGAGATCTTTCATCCTTCACGTCTCAGATTGAGCCATAGAAATCGCCGTGCCCCAGCAGCTCAGACGACCTGGTGGTACAGGCAGATACCAGGCAGTTTAGGGGAGCCCTACTTCAGGAACAATGAGCTCAGGACCAATGGTCTTTTGTCAAGGATCCAAGACTCCATCTTGGAGTTGAGGGCAGCCTTTTCAGGCTCTTAGCCTTCAGTCATCTCATCCAGAGTAAGCCTGTCCTGGGAAAGTTGGACAGCACAACGACTGTGGCCTACATCTGGAAACAAGGCTCAGTCTCTCACTTCTGAAGTTTTCTCTAATTCTAGAATTCACCCAAGTCAATCCTCCCAACAATCTGCGACCTATGTGCCTGGTCGGAAGAATCTTCAGACGATCTATTTGTCCAGGTCAAGTCTGACAACAATGGATGATCCAGACTACTGCAAGTCTTTCAAGAACTAACAGAGCTTGGTGTTTTGTCTGCCAGAGGTAGACCGCTTACATTCCCAGTCGGCACTAAGTTGCTGAAGTTCCATTCCAGGGCCCAGGAGCCGCAAGCTCTCGGAGTGGAGGTGCTGACCGCAGAAAGGATCGCCAAGACTGCTTATGCCTTTTTTTCAGCTGCTCCCTCTGATTCTCAGCTTCCAGCTAAGGTTGGGGCGAGGGAAGGTGACAGTTTTGGTACCCGCTACTCATCCTGAGTGTCAAGGAGTGGCGCCCTCTGCCTGGAAGATCAAATCTTCTCCAGTCCCATTCATTGAGCATCCGACAGGCTCAGGCTGATGGCCTGGGTCGAGAGAGGCAGAGCCTAATGGATGCGATGTCGAATGCTCTGTGAAGATTTGAACAGTTCTACGAAACGAGAAAGGTCAGCGCTAAGCATGCCTATAGTAGAACAGGACATATATGCCCAGTATATTCGCTGTACAAGATTTTACGCTGGACTCTTCAGAAGCCTGCTTCGAATGCCTACAGGCATGGCTTGACTTAATTCTATGCTCAAGCATGCTATAGGCTGTCTTCACCGGCAATCAGCAAGCTTCCAACGCTTAATTATACAGTTTTTCAAGATTAAATTTGGTGGAAACCTCAAACTTGTTTCCGGAATGAGATATACCAATGCTGATGGATGTTCTTTCATCGGATGCCTTCAATCACCCGGTGGTACTTTCTCGCTGAAACTGATTTACTGGTGGCAATTACATCAGCATTGGTGTCCTTGGGTTTAAAGAACCCATACTCGCATACTTCCCAGGCAGGATGGTGCTCATGCCAATGCTCCAATATGTGCCTGAACTTGTTGTGCCCCTGGCTACGCCAATCTGTACATGGGGGAATGGGAGAGTGCGATTTTCAGCAACGAGGATCTCTTGATGTACCTGTGCCACATTGTTATGTGGCACAGGTACATCAATGACATCTTCGTCGTATGGGATGGTCCTGTCTCTTCTGGATGAATGCCTTAATGTACGGAATACCAATGAATTTAATTAAAAATTTACCATGAGCTCTGATCCCTCTAGGATCACTTTCCTAGATGTAGAAATTTACAAAAATGAAAACAATCTACTGTCTTGCAAACTTTTTAGGAAAGCAACTGCAGGCAATACCATTCTGCATTTATCCAGCTTTCATCCTAAAACACTTATTAACTCCATTCCCTATGGACAGTACCTACGTATCAAACGCAACTGTTCAAATCACTCTAACTTTAAATGTGAGGCCAACAACCTCAAACGACGCCTCCTTGAGCGCGGTTATAGCCATAAGTGTTTGAAAAAGGCTTTCAAACGGGCAAACGCCATTAACGGGCATGAATTACTAATCCCTAAAAAAAAAAAAAAAAAAAAAATGAAAGTTATAGACTAGTTACCACATACTCTAATGATTACAACCAAGTATTACGGATCTGCAAGAAATACTGGCACCTGTTGACATCGGATCCTGTGATAGGACCCTTGGTACCTCCGGCTCCGCTAGTCACCTACAGACGGGCAACCTCTGTCGTTGACTGGCTGGTCCAAGGCAAGTTTAAGGGTTCGGATAGAGGTGATCCCTGTAAAGCAGTGGGAACTTTTCCCTGTGGTTCTTGTTCCTACTACAAATACATGGATACTAGAAGGGATATTTAACTACCAAATGGCAAACATTTCATTCCCAGGCACCATTCCAACTGTCAGACAGCAAATGTAGTTTATTTACTCTTATGCAGCTGCAACTGCTTCTACATAGGCAAAACTGTGCAGGAGCTGTGGCAGAGGCTATATCGCCATATCAAGGCTATGCAGACTGCAAATCCAGATTTACCATTGGGCAGGCATGTGGCTCAAACCCATGCTGGCATTTGCCTAAAAATATCAGTCTTGGTACTTGATCGTATTCATCCCAGTTGACGGGGTGGTGATCTCAAGCATCTCCTTCAGCGAGAGCTTCGCTGGATATCAGATTTAAACGCTACTCGCCCACCAGGCCTCAAACGAGGCATTTAATCTAAAACCCTTCTTATCTGGTTATTCAACAGGAGGGTATGATAAGGAGCAATGGGGGGGGGTTTCTCCAGTTCTTCAATTTTGGAATTTTTGAATTCAGTCTAGGTACATCAGTCTAGGTACACTTTGTGTATTTTTGAACATTCTGTACACCATATGTATCCTATTCCTTCTATTTTTCCTTTTTCTTGTATATTATGTATATAATGTTTTTTCAATACACATATCATTACACGGATGACATACTTTGCCTTTCCTGTCTAGTGTTCATGTCCTGAAGAATTTTTATTCGTCTGAAATATTATTCGTCTGACATTCAATACCTGTGATAACTATCATTGACCTCAAAATGCAGTAAAACAAATTGATGTGTGCTATAATGTATGTTTTTCTACTTATGTCTCTAATTTAACGGTCTAACTAATGTCATATGAAACTAGTTTGTCTATTTTTACAAATCTCTTTATTGTGACAATATGTAGAAAAATTCGGATTCTCTGTATGTGCAATTCTGACATTTATGACTGTAAATATATTTTTTGTATTTTATTTATTTGTAGCTTTGTAATGTATTATATGTTACCCAATACATTTTCTATTCATTTAGTACTGCAGAACACAATTTCTTCTGCTTTGGGATCAATTGATGCGATTCGATGGCAGCCTCCCCATGGATTTCATGGCGACAACAACACTGTTTAAGTTGCAGTTTCTACCTAGATACTTAGATTTTTGTTTCTTTTTGGCTGTTTTTCCTGTGCCCCCATTTTTTGCTGTGGCGGTTCGGATCTCCCGACACAGGGGGGCCTCTTTGCGGGATCCCATCCCGGCAGGAGGCATCCCCATCCCGGGTTGCGGCACCTTTGCGCATGCTCTGGACCTTCCCTGGCCCGGTGTGTGCGCCCTGGTCCCCTCCATCCACCGCACCACTGTCGGCAGCTGACTTCGATGACGCGACAACGCTGGACGGGCATGGAACCGAGGAGCCTGATGATGGAGGCGGAATATCCTGACAGAGGTGTATGCAAGAAAAGTCAAAAACACCAAGCTGGCTTTGTGCCGGCAGGTGCGGACACTATTTTAATAGTGATGGGAGGTTTTTTCAGCCCACTCCACTGCTTCCTGAATTAGATGTTTCCGCCCTTCATTAGGTATTTAAAGCTGGTGGGTGCAACAGTTCATTGCTGCACAGCCAGGGTGGTCGTTTCCATTTCATGTTTACCTGTGAAGGATACTTTACTAAAGGTGAGGAACACCTCTAATATTATGCATATACTTTTTATCGGTTTTGACCCTAGACCCTGAGGTGAAGCTTTAGGTTTCCCAGGTGTCTTTCTAAATAGTTCAGCTGCCGTAATCTCTGCACGTTTAATACTCTCTTTGTTAGGTTCCTACATAGGAGGCTTTTTCTCTTCCTACAAGTGCATCAAACTTGACTTGCTATAGCATGGATTTCTCCCAGTTTATGCCTAACCTGGAAAAACCTGCCAATCTCCTTAAAGCGGTAGTAAACCCGATGATTTATTTTCTAAACCTGTAAGGCAAAAAGGCATAATGAACTAGTATGCACCGCATACTAGCTCATTATGAAATTCTTACCTTAGAACGGCGTCGGTATCTCACCCGGTCCACGTCGAGGGTGAGTGGCCGGAGCCGCGATATCGTCACTCCCGCGCGTGGGAGACTTCTTTCCGGCAAGGTCCGGTGTCTGCCGGACCTTTCAGCCGGCAAACTCAGAGCGCATGCGCATTCTTTTTACCTACAGGTAAGCCTTATTAGAGGCTTACCTGTAGGTCAAAGTGTAAAACTAGAGTATACAACTGCTTTTTTTTTTTTTAAATCAAATCATATCTTTTTATTTATTTTACATTCAAACAACAAAAACACCAAATACAACATACAACCCAAGCCCGCATTGAGAGGGAGGAATAAATTTAAAAAAAAGAGAAAAACAAGAATAAAAAATAAATAAATACATTTTAAAAAAAATCACTGCTTTAATATATTTCATTACCACAGGCAGGGATGAGCAGATATTGGTCAAGAAAAAAAGAAGAAGATCTGCATATAAAAGATATCTTTTCCTCCATATCTCCCCTAACCAAACCGGTAACATCAGAAGAGGCCAGCATAAGACATGCCAAAGGCTCTATAGCCAGGGCAAAAAGCAGGGGGGACAATGGACACGTCTGCCTAGTGCCCCGGAAGAGTCTAAAACTGGGAGATTGAAGGTCATTGACCCTAACTGATGCCATCAGAGCGGAGTATAACAACCACACCCACTGGCAGAAGCCAGAGCCAAGCCCAAATTTTTCAAGGATGGCCCATAAGTATGGCCATTCGACACTATCGAAGGCCTTGATTGCGTCCAACGCCAAAAAGGCAAGATTTGAGTGGCCCGGAGCCAGAACCTGCATATTTAAATATGCGTGTCCGATATTGAATCCGGTTGACTTATTGGGCATGAATCCTACCTGATCTGAATGGATATGTTTAATAACCTTATTTAATCTAGTAGCAAGTATCTTAGCAAGAATTTTAACATCTGTGGATAATGGAGAGATTGGTCTGTAAGATTCAGGATGTAGCAAGTTTTTATCCTTTTTAGGTATGACTACAATTATTGACCCATAGTGTCTGGAAGCCGGCCCAGATGAAAATGCTCATTTAATGTACTAAGGAGGGTGGGAAGCATCGCTTTATTACATTTTTTATATAGGGAGATCGTCAATCCCTGGGGCCTTGGAGTTAGGGAAGCAAGCCACTGCACTTTCTACTTCCAGTAAGGCGAGTGGAGCATTAAGAATTTCTCTCTTCTTGTGAGATAACAGGAAGATTATTACTGGCCAAATAACTAGATATAGCTCTGCTGGGGTATAGTCAGCCCTAGAAGTATATAAATCCTGATAATAGGACTTAAAAATAGATAATAGGGCTAGTCTGATTAAAAACATCGCCCTCTACATTCATTAGAGATGAGACGTGTAGGGTTGGATTGAGACCTTACTATCTGAGCCAATAGTCTACCATTCGCTTCTCTCTCAGCCTCCCCGAGTCTCTTCTGGAAGAAGAGTTTATACCTAGCTTAGTTATAAACCTAGTTTATACCTAGCTCTAGATTACAACAGTTCATTTAGCCTATTTTGAGATGAAAGACATTCCTGTTGGATATCCAGAGAGGCATTCTGAATGCACAGGGCTTCCACCACAGAGGTATCAGCCTTTGCAAGCTCAAGCTCTCTATAGGAGGCACTTTTAATAATACTTATATTCTGGATTAACATTCCTCGAAGATAGGCATCCCATACAACTCGTATGGGAGCAGAGCCCAAATTGAGGGACCAAAAATCCACAATTCGAGTAAAAATGGCATCCTCTTTGGGAAATAATTCCAGTTAAAAGGGGTTCAGCCGCCATGACATATTAGACGCCCGATGCCCTGATGTTGGAGTAACCAACAGAGGGGAGTGATCTGAAATCCCTCGAGGTTCGATATTTACATCTGCTACATACATGTGAAACTCGAAAAATTTGAATATCGTGCAAAAGTTACATTTATTTCACCAATTCAACTTAAAAAGGTGAAACTAATATATGAGAGACTCATTACATGCAAAGCAAGATAGTTCAAGCCGTGATTTGTCATAATTGTGATGATTATGGCTTACAGCCCATGAAAACCCAAAATCCACCATCTCAGAAAATTTGAATATTGTGAAAAGGTGCAATATTCTAGGCTCAAAGTGGCCCACTCTAATCAGCTAATTAAGCCATAACACCTGCAAATGGTTCGTGAGCCTTTAAATGGTCTCAGTCTGGTTCAGTAGGAATCACAATCATGGGAAAGACTGCTGACCTGACAGTTGTGCAGAAAATCATCACTGACACCCTCCAAAAGGAGGGAAAGCGTCAAAAAGGTAATTGCAAAAGAAGTTGGATGTTCCCAAAGTGCTGTATCAAAAGCACATTAATAGAAGGTTATGTGGAAGGGAAAAGTGTGGAAGAAAAAGGTGCACAAGCAGCAGGGATGACTGCAGTCTGGACAGGATGGTCAGGAAAAGGCCATTCAAAAGTGTTGTGGACTGAGGCTGGAGTCAGTGCATCAAGAGCCAACACACACACGCACGCAAACACACACGCGCACGGATCCTGGACATGGGCTTCAAATGTCGTATTCCTCTTGTCAAGCCACTCCTGAGCAACAAACGTCAGAAACGTCTTACCTGGGCTAAAGAAAAACAGACCTGGTCTGTTGCTCAGTGGTCCGAAGTCCTCTTTTCTGAGAGCAAATTTTGCATCTCATTTGGAAACCAAGGACCCAGAGTATGGAGGAAGAATGGAGAGGCACCTAATTTGGGGAGCCATGTTATCTGCTGGTGTTGGTCCACTGTGCTTCATTAAGTCCAGGGTCAACGCAGCCGTCTACCAGGAGATTTTGGAGCACGTCATGCTTCCCTCCACAGACGAGCTCTATGTGGATGCAGACTTCATTTTCCAGCAGGACTTGGCACCTGCCCACACTGCCAAAAGCACCAAAACCTGGTTCAATGACCGTGGGATTACTGTGCTTGATTGACCAGCAAACCCGCCTGACCTGAACCTCATGGAGAATCTACGGGGCATTGCCAAGAGAAAGATGAGAGACATGAGACTGAACAATGCAGAAGAGCTGAAGGCTGCTATTGAAGCATCCTGGTCTTCCATAACACCTCAGCAGTGCCATAGGCTTCCATGCCATGTCACATTGAGGCAGTAATTGCTGCAAAAGGGGCCCAAACTGAGTACATATGCATGCTTATACTTCTCAGAGGTCCGATATTGTTCTACGTACAATCCTCGTTTCATTAATTGCATGTAATATTCTCATTTTCTGAGATTGTGGATTTGGGGTTTTTATGATCTGTAAGCCATAATCATCACAATTATGACAAATCACAGCTTGAACTATCCTGCTTTGCATGTAATGAGTCTATCTCATATATTAGTTTCACCTTTTAAGTTGCATTAGTGAAATAAATGAACTTTTGCATGATATTCAAATTTTTAGAGTTTCACCTGTATGGTATGAGCCGAAAACAAAGCCAAATCAATTCTTGATAATGTGTTGTGTGTTTTTGAGTAACATGTATGAGCACATTCTTCGGGATGTAGCTTCCTCCACATATCATACAGTCCCAATTCCCTGCATAGTCGTCCAAAGGGGAAGAGATGCCCATCGGTCATTGACCTTGGGGCTGGGCATCTGTCCCGCTTTGTATCAACTATACTATTAAAATCTTCAAGTACCAATATTGGCATCTGGGGTGAAACACCTGCAAAGGAAATGAGCTAACAAAATATTTCTGGGTTATAGGGGGGGGGGAGATATATATATATATATGTGACAGCAGGCAGGTAAAATCACCAGGTTGCATCCAGGATGGAAGGTATATATGTCCTAGATTCAGGCTTTATGCCAATTTATACCACTAGGGAGAGTGCTGGGAGTCTTGCAGGGGAAGAGTTAATGAGCCCAGCTGAAGTAAGTGGGCTCATTGGGGCCTCTACAAGAACTCCCAGCATGCTAAGGGAGATGCTCCAACCTGGAACCAGATCTGTGTGGATAGTCTGGGGAGTGTGATCTCTGTGCGGTGAGCCAAAGCCTGTGTGGTTATTGCTAAGAACTTCTAAAAGCAGGGAGCTAGGGACCTGGGACAGCACAAGGCTGTACCCAGTTGTTAGTTAGGGACACCAACGTGTGTAGTGAGTGGTCAAGTTGACCAGGATTTATTTTCCTGTTTCTTTTGTTTTTGTTGTATTTTTTTGTCTGTATATAGTTCAAATAAAACCACACCCTTTTGTTTTCTCCTACCACTGTCTGCTGTGCCTGTTTTTGTGTGGTGAACCCATCCAGGGGGTCACACACACCCGCAGCTGAGTTAACCCCCTCACAGTTGGTGGAGAATGCGGGCAGTTTTTTTTTTTAAGGCCAGCATGGAGGAGATACTGAAACAGCTGGCTATAGCAAATGCCAATCAGCAGCAGACAAATGCAGGTTTGCAAAAGAGCCTGGCAGCCCAGCAGCGAGCTCATCAGAGTCTGGAAGCTCAGCAACAAGCCTAGCAGCAATCTGAGGCCCGGTTCATAGACCTGTTGCAGAAGCAAGAACAGAGACTAAAGCAACAAATGGAGACATTAATGCAGCAACGTCCGCAGACCAGTGAGGCAAGTAGTTCCACTACTACTGCGTCCTTTGGGGTGAGTCGCATACTGACAAAAATGACTGGAGAGAATGATCCAGAGGTGTTTTTGACCACATTTGAAAGGACTGCTGAAAGGGAAAAGTGGCCTAAGGAGCAGTGGGCTGGACTGGTGGCCCCTCTGTTAACTGGTGAATCGCAGAAAGCTTACTATGACCTAGAGCCTGACCAAGCAAAAGACTATGTGATGTTAAAAAATGAAATATTGGCACGGCTGGGTGTCACCCTGGCAGTCCGGGCGCAGCGCGTGCATAACTGACTTTCCGGCTTGGAAAACCCCCCAGGTCTCAAATGTATGATCTCATTCACCTGAGCAGGAAGTGGCTACAGCCAGAGACTTTGTCCGCACCAAAGATTGTGGAACGTTTTGTGATGGATCGTTTAAGAGCTCTTCCTACTGCCATCCAAAAGTGGGTAAGCCATGGAGACCCAGAAACGCCCGATAATCTTGTGGATCGTGTAGAGAAATACTTGGCTACGGAAAACCTGACTGCCTCTTCCAGAGACTCACAGACTTTCCACCCTAAGACCAGACCATTCCCAGTGGCGGGTAAGATGATTCCAAGGGGTAAGGGTGGAGAGACTGAGAGGGTGGGAGTTCTACCTAAGGTCTGGCGAGAACAGCCTGGGAAGTCAGGGGCTCAAGAGGCAGCAAAAATGATTGTTTGCTACCGCTGCCGACAAGAGGGACATATTGCAGCAAATTGCCCGGTTGTGGATGAACCTATGCAATGCGACTTTCTGAGGGACAGACGTCAGTCGCTGTTTGCGACAGTCGCATGCACTGCCATTCGGGGAACTGAGAAACATTTATGCAAAATGTGTATTAATGGTAAAAATGTTGTTGTGTTGAGGTCCCCTTTGAGAGGATTGCAATGGATTTGGTAGGTCCGATAATGAAGTCCGCTAGGGGACATCAGTACATTTTGGTTATATTGGACTATGCCACCCGGTATCCGGAAGCGATTCCTCTCCGAAATACCTCGGCCAAAACCATAGCCAAAGAGCTATCTCTTGTTTTTAGCCGTGTGGGTATTTGTAAGGAACTGTTTACAGACCAAGGTACACCCTTTATGTCCCGGGTTATGAAAGAGCTGTGCAAGTTGTTCAAAGTGACACAATTGCGTACATCCGTGTATCACCCCCAAACAGATGGGTTGGTTGAAAGATTCAACAAAACCCTAAAACAAATGTTAAAGAAGGTGGTGGAAAGAGATGGAAAGGATTGGGGCTGTCTAATCCCCGATTTAATGTTTGCCATTCGGGAGGTACCCCAATCCTCTACGGGTTTCTCACCCTTTGAGTTACTCTATGGGAGACACCCAAGAGGGCTGTTGGATATCGCCAAGGAAACTTGGGAAAGTGAGAGTTCCCCCCACAGGAGTGTGATTGAGCATGTCGCCCTGATGCAAGATAGAATTGCACAGGTAATGCCAATCGTAAAAGGAACATTTGGCCCAAGCGCAGTTGGCACAGCAGAGAGTGTACAACCGTGGGGCCAAGACCCGTACATTTTCCCCGGGGGATAAGATATTGGTACTTGTCCCTATGGTTGAAAGCAAATTCCTTGCTAAATGGCAAGGCCCCTACGAGATAATGGAAAAAGTGAGCGAAGTGAATTACAAGGTCAGACAACCAGGAAGGCGAAAGCCCGAACAGATCTATCACATTAATATCTGTTGAAAGCCTGGAGGGATAGGGAATCCCTAGTCGCAGAAACTT
This sequence comes from Rana muscosa, assembly GCA_029206835.1. NCBI lineage: Eukaryota > Metazoa > Chordata > Amphibia > Anura > Ranidae > Rana > Rana muscosa. The sequence goes on along the minus strand of CM055127.1, from coordinate 236,615,194 downwards.
TGTCACCAGCTCAGTCTGATTGCGTGATTCCGGAGGTTGGAATAGCAGTCACCTTGTCAAACCCCCAACAACAGGAGGTTAAAGAGTTTGTGATTCGCAACAAGGATGTTTTCTCTGAGCTACTGGGACAAACGTCTGGGGTAGAGCATGATATTATTACCCCGCCCGGTGAAAGGGTGAAGCTAAAACCCTATAGGATCCCAGAGGCCCGACGGGAGGCAATACGTGAGGAAGTACAGAAAATGCTTGAGTTGGGGGTGATAGAGGAATCCCAAAGTGATTGGTCCAGTCCCATAGTGTTAGTGCCTAAACCGGATGGGAGCTGGCGATTTTGTAACGATTTTCGACAACTGAACAAAGTTACAAAATTTGAGACCTACCCCATGCCACGTATAGATGAGTTGATCGACCGGCTCGGAACAGCCCGATACATGACAACTCTCGATCTCACAAAAGGGTATTGGCAAATTCCCCTGGCCAAATCGGCCAAGGAGAAAACCGCGTTTGTAACCCCAGACGGGGCGTTCCAATATAAAAGAATGCCGTTTGGATTACAGAATGCACCGGCAACATTCCAGCGGAAAATGGACCAGATACTGAGGCCCCATCAGAAGTATGCTGCGGCTTACCTGGATGATGTAATTGTCCATAGCACAGATTGGGCCTCACATCTGCCAAAAGTGCAAGCAGTCCTAGACTCTATCCGGGAAGCTGGGTTTACGGCCAACCCCCAAGAAGTGTACCATTGGACAGGAGGAGGCCAAATATCTTGGGTACACCATTGGGAGGGGAGTGATAAAACCCCAAGTCAATAAAGTCGAGGCCATACAGAATTGGCCACGTCCCAACAGCAAGAAGCAGGTACGAGCCTTTCTGGGAATCGCTGGTTATTATCGGCGAATCATTCCCCACTTTGCCTCTCAGGCTGTGCCCCTAACCAACCTGACAAAAGGGAAAGAGTCTGTCATGATTAAATGGACCCCAGAGGCTGAGGCAGCATTCCAATTCTTAAAAAAAGCCTTATGTAGCCAGCCAGTATTGTACTCACCAGACTTCTCTAGGGACTTTGTCATACAAAGTGATGCATCAGACGTTGGGTTAGGAGCAGTATTGTCCCAGGTCTGGAACGGGGAAGAGCACCCAGTCATTTACCTCAGCAGGAAATTGAAGTCCCATGAGGTAAATTAGGCCACAAATGAGAAGGAGTGTTTAGCGGTGAAGTGGGCTCTAGATTCCCTTCGGTACTATCTGCTAGGGAGGCACTTTGACCTAATTACTGATCACGCTCCTTTAAAGTGGATGGCTCAAAACAAAGACAAATAGAAGAGTAAATAGGTGGTTCGTGGCCCTACAAGAATTCAACTTTACGGTAAAGCATCGCCCTGGTGTTCAAATCGGGAATGTGGATGCTTTGTCTCGAGTACATGCATGCCTGATTGCTTGTGTTCCAACCCCAAGGTTAAAACAAGAGGGGGGGGTATGTGACAGCAGGCAGGTAAAATCACCAGGTTGCATCCAGGATGGAGGGTATATATGTCCTAGATTCAGGCTTTATGCCGATTTATACCACTAGGGAGAGTGCTGGGAGTCTTGCAGGGGAAGAGTTAATGAGCCCAGCTGAAGTAAGTGGGCTCATTGGGGCCTCTACAAGAACTCCCAGCATGCTAAGGGAGATGCTCCAACCTGGAACCAGATCTGTGGGGATAGTCTGGGGAGTGTGATCTCTGTGCGGTGAACCAAAGCCTGTGTGGTTATTGCTAAGAACTTCTAAAAGCAGGGAGCTAGGGACTGGGACAGCACAAGGCTGTACCCAGTTGTTAGTTAGGGACACCAACGTGTGTAGTGAGCGGTCAAGCTGACCAGGATTTATTTTCCGGTTTCTTTTGTCTGTATATAGTTCAAATAAAACCACACCACAATATATTAATATATATTACACACACACACACACACACACACACACACACACTGTATATACTCGAGTATAAGCCGAGGCACCTAATTTTTTTTTCAAATATGAATTTTTATTGTTTTATATAGACATACATAGAATAAAAACATTACCATACAAATAGAGTAACGTACAGATTCACAACCATTTATCTCAGACAGGGCTGGACGTTTGTCTGATGTAGATAACACAACACGGGGTACTATTATCGCAGAACCCGTGACTGTTTAGTATCCTCCCTGGATGTTTCACATTACTCTATGACCGTCCGGTAGGGGGCATCACCATGTCGCAACTATCAGGATTCCGATTGCCCTATCCAAATCTCGTATCCCCTTAATTAAAAAGAAAGAAAGAAAGAGAGGAAGAGAACAACAGAAATTATAAGAATTGACCCTTTTGGGGGAAAGAATTACAATGGTCCCTGAGAAAAAAAAAAACATAAAAAACAACTGGAAGTACTAGAAGAAAGACAAGGAAAAAGGAAAAGTGAAAGGAGAGAAAAGGGAGATAGGAGAGCGGGGTTGAAGGGGAAAGGGAAAAGTGGGGGGGGGTTGACCCAGAGTTATAAGCACGTCTCCAGCCATAATAACTATCAAGGCTGTATCCCTTTGTCGAATTAAGAGTTAAGTAGGGGCGATCCTTCATCAGAAAAGATGAAGATGTTCCAGAGCCTCCACGCCTCAGAGTGCTTTTCTTGTTTGTTTTGAGCAGTGAGGTCTAAATCCTCCAGCTTTTCGATGTCCTCCACTCTGCGCAACCACAGCCCCACTGACAGGGGTGAACTTTTCTTCCATCTGTGGGGGATGCAGGATTTGGCTGCGTTCAGCAAGTGCCGAATGATTGACTTCTTGTAGCTCCATGCTGGTATTGAGGTAGCATGAAGCAGGAAAAAGGCGGGGTCGTTACTGATTGCATGGTCGGTAAATTTCTGAATGATAGTCCTAACTGTTGTCCAGAAGTGTTGCAAACGGGGACAGGACCAGAAGATATGAAGAAGTGTCCCCACCTCAGTCTGACATCTCCAACATTGGTTTGTGAAATTAGGGAAGTATCTATGCAATACCTGGGGTGTGTAGTACCACCTGGTCAAGATCTTGAAGTTAAGTTCTTGGATTTTTGTGCATATCGATGATTTCAAGGAGAATCAAATTATCGTCTGTTTTTGGGTGTCAGTGAACGAGCGTTGTAGGTCCGTTTCCCATTCTGCAGGAAGGGCAAGTCAGGTTGTGTGGGAGGGGAGTTAAGTAGTGCATAAGTTTTGAATAGGACTTGAGGCAGCGTCCCTGCAGTATTCTTCAAAGGTGGTCAGTTCTCTCTGATATTGTGCCGGGTTTGGTATTAAATGTAGGAAGTGATGTAGACGAATCGCCCTCCAAAAACAGAAGTCGAAAGTGTCCTGCATCGCTAGTCAGGGCTTGAACAGAGGGCCACTGAGCGTCCAAGAAATGTGAGGCCTGGTCCCTCCCCGTCAATGTAAGTGACATGTACTCCGCTGATTCCAGGCCCGGGGGGAATGCTGGATTTCCCAAAATTGGGTAAAGGGGAGATTCACCCGAGGAAAGGTGGGTTGATAGTAAGTTGCCGCCCCTATCCGAAGGGTGGTGCCAATAACAGGGTGGGAAGTCAGGGCGGGGGGTAGTTGGTCAAAGCACCAGGTGACTGTTTGGGCTTGTTCTAGTTGGACCCAGAGTTAAGACTTACTGTGGCGGTTCCAGTCTATGATTCTGCCAAGATGCACTGTCCCGTAATAATTACGTAAATCTGGTAGGACCAGTCCTCCGAGATGTTTTGGCAGTGTTAAAAGACGTCTACGGAGTCGGGGTTTGGAGTTAGCCCATATAAAGTTAACGAAAAGGGAATTAACCTGTTTAACCCCTTCCTACCGGGCCATAGTCATATGACGCTGGCAGGAACCCTCCCTCCGGGCGGGCGTCATATGATGTCCTGCCCTTCTCGCCGCTACTGCGGGTCCCTGGGGGCCCACATCGTGGCGATCGGTGACGAGGCGTGTCCCTCGGACACAGCCCGTCCCCAATCAGGGTAAAGAGCCAATAAAATTTGTCTCTTTACCACGTGACCGGCTGTTTCCAATGACAGCCGGTCACTTTGCATTGGTCCGGCGTGCACGCCGCTCGTGCGCGCAGCGCGGCGATCGGGGACGAGGCTCGTCCCTTGGACAATGCCCAGCCCCGATCTGGGTAAAGAGCCAATGAAATTTGGCTCTTTACCACGTGACCGGCTGTGTCCAATCACAGCCGGTCACAAGTGTAAACAAAGAGGACTATAACGGCTGTCTCTGGGTTCTCCTCACACACCGATCCTGTGTGAGGAGAAATCCGAACAGTGAGTTAGTGTCAGTGAGTTATAGTGTCTGTCAGTACTGTGCCCAGATTGCCCCCCCTCGAATAAAGAGTACCTGTCACCCCCATCAAGAATACCCATCACCCCCATCAAAAGTACCTGAGTACCTGTCACCCCCATCAAGAATACCCATCACCCCCATCAAAAGTACCCGGGTACCCGTCACCCCCCATCAAGAGTACCCGTCACCCCCCATCAAGAGTACCCGTCACCCCCCCATCAAGAGTACCCGTCACCCCCCATCAAGAGTACCCGTCACCCCCCCATCAAGAGTACCCGAGTACCCCCCCATCAAGAGTACCCGAGTACCCCCCCATCAAGAGTACCCGAGTACCCGTCACCCCCCCATCAAGAGTACCCGAGTACCCGTCACCCCCCATCAAGAGTACCTGTCGCCACCATCAGGAGTACCTGGGTACCTGTCACCTCCATCAAGAGTACCTGTCCCGTGAGCCCAGCAGTGCCTGACGCGCAGCCAATTTCTAGCTGACGTACAGCCAATTAGTCCCTGTTGTGCAGCCCTGTAATACAGCCACCATGTCCAGAAGATTATACACCCCAGAAGAGGCATACCAAATGCTAACTGTAACGGCACCCCAAATACGAAAGGGGGTAACACCGTTTTAATACCTTCCCTCTCCTGGACACAACTTCCCTGTCGATCCTCCACAGCCAGAAGACCACTTCCCATAGGAATTAATCCTTCCAAAGAACGAGACAACACGCTCTGTATCTTTCCAAAAATAGACTGCCTTTATTGCCAAAAACATTGAAACTCTTATACACATCCAATACTGCATTAACCTGAATGAACAATGGTCCAGCTCCACCCACAACATAACAAGACTCAATACACATTATTTTGCCACCTCCTAAAAGACAACAGGTTAGCTTTTCTCTCCCAATACCCATCAGACCCAATTTACATGAGTCAATTAGCTACAGCTGCGGTCTCAGACCCATGACCTGCAATACACATCTCACAATGAAAAGATTTGTAGCCTGTCTGTCTGAGTACAATTACACATAAGTATAGACTTAATTTCCCCAATCCACATCACCACAAACAATGAACAGGTCTTTTAGAAGCTGCGATTCATTAGCATTACACTAGGCAGACAGGTGATTGAGGCTGAACACATCTCCCAATTAACCTGTTAAGTTCAGAATAAAACAATATTGTGGATTAATATTACTATTTCAATTTCAAGCAATCCAAGCCATATTCTTAATGTCCATGGTTTCCTGGCTCACCCTGTGTCCAACGTGACCCTCCTGTCACACTAACCCAGAGCGATGAGAGCAGCGGGGAGCTCTCACCGCCCCAGTACAGTTCTGATTCCGATTCGCAATACGAGCCTCCCAAAAGCAGTACATCCGAATCGGAGGAGGAAGTAGTCCGGCCAAAAAGAAGACGGTCTGTACTCCAGGCAGCTACCAGCAGCACCGAACACCCCAATTGCCAATCAGCAAATGCCAACGGCGATAGACCCCAGGAGGAGAGGCCCAGTATAAGTGCTGCTAGACCCCAGGAGGAAAGGCCCAGTACAAGCTCTGGAATTCCATGCCGAGGAAGAAGGGCCCAAACCCATCTTCCGGACGCCTTGGCCAACCCATTGTGGCTGCCTTCTAGCACAGGGTCAGCCACAATCCCCCCTTTCACAGAACAGCCAGGTGTGCAGGCCAACACCGAAGGTTTCTCTGAAATCAATTTTTTAAATTTATTTTTCCCTGATGAGTTCCTTCAAAGCATCTTAGACCAAACAAATCTTTTTGCTCATCATTACATACAAAACAACCCCAACTCATGCTATGCCCGCCCTTTCAAATGGAGACCCCCAACAATGGAGGAGCTTAGATTGTTTTTAGGCCTTACGCAGAACATGGGGCTTACAAAAAAAAAATACTTTGTTCATATTGGTCTAAAAAGCCCATCATCCATATGCCAATTTTTTCAGCTGTGATGTCCAGGTCCCGCTTTGACATGATCATGCGGTTCCTGCATTTTAGTGACAACTCGCAGTGCCCCCCCCCCCCGAAATCATCCGGACTTTGATAAATTGTTTAAAATTCGCCCCCTCATAGATTTTTTTAATAAGAAGTTTGCCAAACTTTACATCCCGGAACAGAACATCTCTGTGGACGAATCCCTGGTCCATTTCACAGGCCGGCTGGGAATCAAGCAGTATATTCCCAGTAAGAGGGCGAGGTACGGCTTGAAGCGCAACAAGCTCTGTGAGAGCTCCTCCGGATATGTGAATGCCTTTCGTGTGTATGAAGGCAAAGACTCCCAGCTCCAGCCCCCTGAGTGTCCATCGTATATGGGAATAAGTGGGAAAATTGTATGGGAGTTGGCATTCCCACTCCTCCAAAAAGGGGTATCATATATACATGGACAATTACTATACTAGTTTGCCCCTTTTTCGCCACCTATTCCTGAAGGACACTTTGGCCTGTGGTACTTCAAGAAAAAACAGGAAAGGCTTCCCACAGAGTTTAGTCACCACAAGGCTACAAAGGGGGGAATCGGCAAGCCTGAGGAACGAGGAAGTGTTGGCCGTGAAGTGGAGGGATAAGAAAGATGTTTACATCATGTCCACTATCCACAATGACACCTCGGTGGAACTTCACAGAAGACGCGGTACCGTTCAAAAGCCTTGCTGTATCAACAAATACAATAAGTTCATGGGGGGGGGGTGGATTTAAACGATCAAATGCTGCAGCCCTATCTTTCAACACGAAAGTCTATATTCTGGTACAAAAAAGTTGCAATATACTTCTTCCATATGGCCCTTTATAATGCATACGTCACTTATCAAAAATCAACAGAAATGCCCAGCCCCTTTATCAGATTTATCGAAAATGTTGTCACTGCCCTGATCTATCAGCAAGGCTCCGCCCCACAAAGCATTCGCTCCCATTGTGTCAGCAGACTGCATGAGGGCCATTTTCTTGCCCATATCCCACCATCAGCAACCGGAAAAAAACGCCAAAAAAAGTGTCGGGTGTGCAGCAAAAGTGGAATTAGGAAAGACACCAGTTACCATTGTCCCGACTGTCCCTCCCAACCTGGCCTATGTATTGGAAAATGCTACAAGCGATATCACACTCTCGAAAATTATTAGCCAAAATTTCTATAAGACTGCCACTTCCCCGGTTTCAATTTCTGTGCTGATTATTTCCCTGCTGCCTCAACCAACCAACCTAGTGCCTCAACTCAACTGACCCTGGCCTGTTTATCGACTATGCCTCTGCCTGCCGTCTGCATTGTTTATCCGCCATGTTTCTGCCTTTCACGTGAACTGACCCTGTACTGTATCGACTATGCCTCTGCCTGCCGTCTGCATTGTTTATCCGCCATGTTTCTGCCTTTCACGTGAACTGACCCTGGACTGTATCGACTATGCCTCTGCCTGTCGTCCTCATTGTTTATCCGCCATGTTTCTGCCTTTCACATGAACTGACCCTGGACTGTATCGACTATGCCTCTGCCTACCGTCTATTTCTGCCTTTTACCTGCACTGACCTCAGCTTGTTGACCATGTTTTTGCCTGCCCCTTGGACTGATCTTTCACCCTGCTACACAGGGGTCTCACATGTGAGGGGCTCCAGAATAGTGTTCTGAGTTGAGTAAACCAGTTTTTGGTTTTCTGTGTTCCCAGAACAGGGTCTGGTTGCCCGGAGGCTTCAAAGCGATTTGGGTGGGAGAAGCCTCTACCCCTGTCCCCATTCTTTCCTGACCATGGCCCTAAACTTGATGGTCCTGCCTGCTGCCTGGACCAATACTTTGGCTGCACTAGCCATATCTCTGCCTGCTGCATGTACTATGGACAGTATTCCTGCCTGCTGCATGGACGATCCTTTTGCTGCTGCTGTCCACATCCGCCTGCTACCTGGACCGATGCTCTCCTCTATGGACCACTGCACTACTAAAACCGCAGGTAAATCTTTTCTTTACTCTTTGCTCAGAAGAATGCATTTTGGTTTGTAATTGGTATGTACAGTACATGCTATGGGTTAGAAATATGAAGGGCCTTCAACAATGTGATAGGTTGGCAGGAATTTGCGTGTGAAATTTATGCTCCTAGAACGCCTGGAGGTGCTACTTGGATGTTGGACTTCTGTATGTAGTCAGGCTGTGTAAAAGTCTCACACATGTGGTATCGCCATACTCAGGAGGAGTAGAAGAATGTATTTTGGGGTGTCATTTTTGCTATGTACATGCTATGTGTTAGAAATATCTTATAAATGGACAACTTTGTGTAAAAAAAAAGCGTTAATTTTTTTTCCACATTTTCCAAAAACTTCTGGAAAAAAATGAACCATTCAAAAGACTCATTATGCCTCATAGATTATACAATGGGGTGTTAGCTTTCCAAAATGGGGTCATTTTGTGGGCGTTTCCATTGTCCTGGTGCTCCAGGGCCTTCAAAAATGTGATAGGTTGTCATCTAATGAGATGTGTAATTTCTGCTCCTAGAATGCCTGGAGGTGCTACTTACATGTTGGGCCTCTGTATGTGGCCAGGGTGTGTAAAAGTCTCACACATGTGGTATCGCCATACTCAGGAGGAGCAGCAGAATGTATTTTGGGGTGTCATTGTAAGTATGCATGTGCTGTGTGAGAGAACTAACTTATGACAATTTTGTGTAAAAAAAATAAATAAATAAATAATAAAAAAAAAAAAAAAAAATAATCTTAATTTTCCCAAGAATTGTGGAAAAAAATTACAACTTCCAAAAATTAATCATGCCTCTTACTAAATACCTTGGAATGTCTACTTTCCAAAAAGGGGTCATTTGGGGGGTATTTGTACTTTCCTGGCTTGTTAGGGTCTCAAGGAATGAGATAGGCCGTCAGTACATCAGGTGTGATCCGATGTGATCAATTTTCAATGATTGGCACCATAGCCTGTAGCCTCTATAACGTTCACAGAGACCAAATAATATACACTAATTTGGGTTATTTTTTACTAAAGATATGTAGCAGTATATATTTTGGCCCAAATTTATGAAGAAAAATTATTTCTTTGCAAAATTTTAAGAAAGAAACTAAAAAAAAAAAAAAAAAGTTTTTTTTTTTTAAATTTTCTCTTTATTTGCTTATATTGCAAAAAATAAACAACCTAGCAGTGATTATACCACCAAAAGAAAGCTCTGTTTGTGAGAACAAAATGATAAAAAAAATTTTTGGATACAATGTAGCATGACTGAGTAATTGTCATTCAAAGTGTGAGAGCGCTGAAAGCTGAAAATTGGTCTGGGCAGGAAGGGTGTATAAATGCCCTGTATTGAAGTGGTTAAAGTACAGGGGTGTAATCCTGATTGGCAATGCCTGGAACAAGTACAATAATTTAGGGAGGATGGACATTTTAACGAGGTTGCACCTACCAAACCAGGAATGCAAGCCCCTGGTCCACTCCTGTAACAACAGGCGGACCTTGGTCAATAAGGGTGGAAAGTTGAGGTCGAAGGTGTGCTTCAAATCGCCCGGGATCAAAGTTCCCAAGTACTTAAGAGAACTGTCCGATCATTTTAAATTTGAACTGGGATTTCAGTGAGCTCAATCTAGTGGGAGGAATATGAATCCCCATTGCTGCCAATTTGTCAAAATTAATTTTTAGATTGGAAAGGTTTCCGTATCTATCAAACTCCCGTAGCAGGTTCGGTAGGGACACTACCGGGTTGGTGAAGGAGAACAATAAATCATCTGCATACGCCGAGATTTTAAATTGTGTATCACTCACAGTGACCCCTGTAATGTCAGGGTGTGCGCGGACCATGCACAGAAATGGTTCTAAAGCCAACGCAAAAAGTATGGGTGAGAGCGGGCACCCCTGTCTGGTCCCGTTCGTGATAGGGAAAGTTTCAGACAAAATTCCATTGGCTTTGACCTGGGCAGAGGGTATGGAATATATACTGGATATCCATTGGAGCATTTTAGGTCCCAAGCCAATCCGTTTAAAGGACGGAAAACATGAAGGTCCAATTGACACGGTCGAACACCTTCTCAGCATCTGTGATGAGAAAGACGCAGGGTGTCTTTGACGTGGTCGCTATGTGGATCAAGTTGAGCACCTTGGTGGTATTATCCCTAGCCTCTCGGGCAGGGACGAAACCCATTTGGTCTAAGTGAATGATATCCGGCTTAAGTTGGGTCAATCTGTTGGCTAGGATCTTAGTGAAAAGCTTTAAGTCTGCGTTTAATAGGGAAATGGGCCTGTAGCTGCCGCACTCTGTTGGGTCCTTACCTTCCTTATGAATAAGGGAGATATGCGCTCGCAAGGTATCCCTAGGGAAGGAGCCCCCCACCCAAAGGCCGTTGAACATCCTCACCATATGTGGACCCAGCAGTGGGAAGAGAGATTGGTAGTACTGCAAGGTGAACTCATCAGGACCCGGTGCCTTGCCGGGTTTCATCCCTCCTATCGCCCGTTTCAGTTCCTCCACAGTAATGGGGTTGTCTAATTTCGTTCCGGACGTCGTAGGTAATTGAGGCAGTCATGAGGTGGCAATGTACTCTTCTATCGTCACGTCAGTAGGGGTCCTAGGCCGGAGGTTATAGAAAGAGTAGAGTAGTAATTCCTAAACTCCTGCACTGCATATGAGTTGGCATAGTACTCTTTTGTCCCGAGGGAGATATTATTTGGGGTCTGAAAGTTCTGAGTGTGGTTCCGGACCGCTTTAGCGAGTAGTTTCCCACATTTATTTCCCGATTCGTACGTGAGTTTCCGGCAGAATTGTAACGCCGCTTTAGCTCTATAGTGGAGTAAGTCCACCGTTTGTCTTCTAAGAGAAAGCAGTTCAGCCTCCAAGGAGGGCACCGGCGTTCGCTTGTGCTTAGATTCCACCACGCAAATCTTATCCAGAAGCTGTAACAGTTGTTGTTCCCGTTCTCTTTTAATGCGTGCGCCAGGTTTGATTAGTATCCCCCTGATTACTGATTTATGTGCGAGGCACCTAATTTTACCACAAAAAACTGGGAAAAGGTATTGACTCGAGTATAAGCCTAGAGTGTCCATCTGCCTGCCTCACTGTGTCCATGACTAGACGGAGTCTATGGAAGGGGGTGCCCTGTTTTGAAAAATCAGTGCTCCCAGCCGTATGTCCCCCAAACAAGAAACTTTGCAGACTTATAGAGGAGAAATGGGGCTATATGTGTGCCAAGTTTCGGGTCCAGGGGACCCAAGACCGGCTGGTACAGAGTCCCCAAACTTACTGGAGAAATTACCGTTTAACATGGGAGTCTATGGAAGGGGTGGCCAGATTTGAAAAATCGGTGCTCCCCGGCCAACAAACTTTGCACACTTGTAGAGGAAGAGTGGGGCTACATTTGTGTTTGGGGTCCAGGGGACCTATGGCCGGCCAGAACCGGGTCCCAAAAAGTTTGGGAGATCAGGCGCAAAAAGATGACTCGAGTATAAGCCGAGGGGGGCATTTTCAGCACAAAAAAAAAAAATGTGCTGAAAAACTTGGCTTATATTCGAGAGTCGCTCACACTCACACATATCTCAACTCGAGATCATCCAACTTGCATTGTAGAAAAATGTATTTGCCATATTCGTACCATAGTCCTACTACATGAGGAGAATACCACACCAGCATAAACCAGAACAGTGTCTCCCCTTGAATGGGAGGTGAAGAGCGAGCGGTATGCTTTTCTGACCGATCGGCACTTCAAACATCTGGTCATGCTGGGTGTGTCTCCTGCAGACAGACGAGGGCAGTATGAAAAGAAGCAATATAGTCAAATACAGGTCTATGGTTTTTATGGTCTGACTAATGGTGGACACCCTATATCACGCACCTCATCCCAAAATGTAATAATTAAAGAGCAGCAGAGGAGAAACGGGACTATAGCGTTGCCTATTAGGTTAAGAGTTGAACACAATGGAAGACCCATGCATCTTTTGGTAAAAAAGTATACAAAGATTTTATTAGTTCACTATACAAAAGTCAATAAAAAGAGCATTGTCACTAGATCGTTTTTGCAGCAGGATGATTCCAAAATGGTGGTTGCATCAAATGAGGGCCGAGAAATTCATACAGGTCCCAACATGTTTCGCCCTTGGGGCTTCGTCAGGAGGAGGTATGTCTCGGCCATTTAATGTAGTAACCAACTAATATAAAGAAAAACATAGATTACCATTTAAAGGCCACATTCATAATAGTTTGTTTAGGATTGGAGGCCCACCCGTTGGCAGGTCCACAAATGAAAGGAAAAGGCAACTTGCCACCAGAGGGTCTACTGTCCCTAAATGGAAATAAGAGAAGAGAGGGGGGGCACACCCGAGGGACCTCACGGTATTGGGGTGGAGGGAACCACCCTGACGGCAGCAGGAATCAAAACCCCAAGCAACCAATCACCTATAGTGACTGCTTAGACGACCTGGCCAAAGGAAAAAATTCCCATCAAAATAGAGCAACCAACAGAGTATCATTATAAATACACACACATATATATATATATATATATATAAAAGGTTTAATATTAGGACCAACAAAAGACAACCCTTCTAATGAAAGGGGAAAACAGCTGGTGCAATTTAAAATAACATTTTCTATCAATAAGGCCTCGTACACACGACCGAGTTTCTCGTCGTAAAAAACACGTCGTTTTTTTCGACGAGATTCTTGTTAAGCTTGTCGATTTTCTCGTCAAGCTTTCTATGCGTACACACTGTCATTTCCCAATTTCCTCGTTGTTCTCCGCGCTCACGTCCAGCACGTACGACGGCACTATAAAGGGGAAGATCTTTTTTCTTGGCGCCACCCCTTGGGCTGCTTTTGCTGATCTTGTGTTACCGCGTGTGAAGTAAAAGTTTGGGAAGAGACGATTCGCGCTTTTCAGTCTTCGTACTTTTCAGATCGTTTTCTGCGGTTCAGTTTGTGCTTGTGGGTTCGTATCTTGACTTTCAGGGCGTCTAGGCAGGTCGTATCTGTTTTACAGTGCGTTCTTGCCTGTTCGTTTCTGATTTTCAGTTTGTTATTCATAGGCCTTGCTGTTCTAAAGTGCGTTCTGTTCTGTACGTTCTGATAAGACGACCGTTTCCTAGCCATGACGCCTGGACGTTCTCGTCGTCGAGTTCATGCTGTGCGTGCGCTTGGTGTTGGTCTGCTTGTTTTGGACCAAGACCAGTCCATGAATGGTGTGAGGAGGAGTTCATGGACCAAGAATTGGTTGCTCCAGCGGGACCAATTCTGCCATATGCCTCTGCTGCGGGAGATCGTCGAGAATAATCCTGAGGACTACAGGAATTTTCTGCGGATGTCTGACCCCGTTTTTCAGGAACTGTTGGCTTTGGTGTCCCCCTATATTACCAGGAAGGACACCGTTATGCGGGAAGCCATCAGTGCTGAGCAGAGGCTCATCGCCACGTTGCGTTACCTGGCGACAGGGAGAAGTCTTCAGGACTTGAAGTTCACCACAGGCATCTCCCCCCAGGCTCTGGGCCTCATAATCCCAGACACCTGTTCTGCCATCATCCAAGTCCTGCAGGAGGACTATATTAGGGTAAGTTTTCTACCTTAACATCACATTTTATGTATTACATGTATGCTAATGTATTGTATTTCTTTCATCCTTCCCTAATTACCATGATTGTAATATGCTGAGAATGTCCCCATGCATGTTGGAAGCTTTAGATTGCCCCTTTTTTCTCCTACATAAATATTTCCCTTCACTAACTTTTCCAGCAGGGGCGCCTGTTGCTCCAAATGTTTGGGGGTTCAAACCCCAATTTAGGAAATAAACTTCCTTTTTTGCTCTGGTGCCTATTAAACGCCCCCAGTTGTCCCCTCCAATGCAGCCATTTTGTTCCCTCCAATGCAGCCATTTAGTCCCCTCTAATGCAGCCAGTTTCCCCCCAGCCCTGCACTTAACTTCTTGTGGTCAGCGCCATCCTTCTTCTGTCCTTGATGTCTTCTCCTTCCCTTCATGTTGCATCAGACAATCATGTTACCATTAAACAGACTTGGTGAACAAGATTGGCAGAGCAGCCTGCCAGTGTTTCCCCAAGGAATGCCCCCCCCCTGCGTCCCCGATTTTACTTTTAGGAAGCCAATTACATCCCTCAGGTTGTAATGTGCAAGACTATTTTACTACCTGTTTCTGCTAAGCAATTTGAACCCCCTAAATGCCGCAATGATTCATATGTCGGTCGCTTTACAAGAGGCCATCCACCTGAATAGTGTGCGGCATAGACAATACATAGTGTGACAGCAGGAAGGTAAAGTCACCTGGTTGCATCCAGGGGGGTAGATATATTTCGCCCAGATTCAGGCTTTACGCCGACTTATACAACTAGGTGGAGAGTTGTATAAGGCTAGTGGGCTCATGGATGACTCATACCTCTAGGGAGAGGGCTGGGCGTCGTGCAGACAGGGAGTTGATGAGACCAGCTGAAGCTTGTCAGCTCATTTAGGCCTCTATAAGAACTCCCAGCTTCATTAGATGTTAGCTCATGCCTGGAACCAGACCTGTGTGGACTGTCTAGGGAGAGTGAACCCCTGTGCGGTGAGACAAAGCCTGTGTGGCTATTTTCTTGGACATTTAAAACCAGGGACTTAGGGACTAGGACAGCACTAGGCTGATCCCAGTTGTTAGTTAGGAAACCTGTATGTTTAGTCAGAGGTCAACTTGACCAGGATTTATTTTGGTTATGTTTCTTTTGCTTTGCTGTGTTTTGTCACTGTAAATAGAAAATAAACCGCACCTTTTTGATTTTGAAAACCACAACCTCCGTTTGCTGGGCCTGTTTTGTGTGGGGAGCCCATCCCGGGGGTCACACACACCCGCTGCCGAGCTAACCCCCTCACAGTTGGTGGAGAATGCGGGCAGTTTTTTTTTAAGCCAGCATGGAGGAGATACTGAAACAGCTGGCTCTAGCAAATGCCAATCAACAGCAGACAAATGCAGGTTTGCAAAGGAGCCTTGCAGCCCAGCAGCAAGCTCACCAACAGAGTCTGGAAGCTCAGCAACAAGCCCAGCAGCAATCTGAGGCCCGCTTCATAGACCTGTTACAGAAGCAAGAGCAGAGACTACAACAAATGGAAGCAGTAATGCAGCAACGTCCGCAGACCAGTGAGGAAAGCCGTCCCACTAATACCGCGTCCTTTGGGGTGAGTCGTTTATTGACAAAAATGACTGGAGAGGATGATCCAGAGGTATTTTTGACCACATTTGAAAGGACTGCTGAAAGAGAAAAGTGGCCTGAGGAGCAGTGGGCTGGACTGGTGGCTCCTCTGTTAACTGGTGAATCGCAGAAAGCTTACTATGACCTAGAGCCTAACCAAGCAAAAGACTATGTGATGCTAAAAGCTGAAATTTTGGCAAGGCTGGGTGTCACCCAGGCTGTCCGGGCTCAGCGTGTGCATAACTGGACTTTCCAGCTTGGAAAACCCCCCAGGTCTCAAATGTATGATCTCATTCACCTGAGCAGAAAGTGGCTACAGCCAGAGACTTTGTCCGCACCAAAGATTGTGGAACGTGTTGTAATGGATCGGTTTTTGAGAGCTCTTCCTACTGCCATCCAAAAGTGGGTAAGCCATGGAGACCCAGAGACGGCCGATGGTCTTGTGGATCGTGTGGAGAAATACTTGGCTACAGAGAACCTGACGGCCTCTTCCAGAGACACTCGGACTTTCCACCCTAAGACCAGACCATCCCCAGGGGCGGATAAGAGGATTCCAAGGGGTGAGGGTGGAGAGAGTGAGAGGGTGGGAGCTCTACCCCAAGTTTGGCGAGAACAGCCTGGGAAATCAGCGGCTCAAGAGGCGGCAAGAAGGATCGTTTGCTACCGCTGCCGGCAAGCGGGACATATTGCAGCCAATTGCCCGGTTGTGGAGGAACCCATGCAGTGTGACTTTCTGACGGGCAGACGTCAGTCGCTGTGTGCGACAGTCGCATGCACTGCCATTCGAGGAACTGAGAAACATTTATGCAAAATGTGTGTTAATGGTAGAAATGTTGTGGTATTGCTGGATTCAGGTAGCCTTGTGACCCTGATAAAGGCTGAGTTAGTTAAAACAGAGGTCTCTGGGAATAGCAAGGTAGCTGTTATTTGTGTGCATGGGGACACCCGAGAGTATCCAGTGACTACAGTGTGTTTCGAGACCCCCAAAGGTACCCTCTCTCATCCAGTGGGCTTAGTATCTCAGTTACCGCATGACGCCATTGTGGGAAGGGATTTTCCGAAGTTCTGGGAACTGTGGGATGATCCTGAGCCCCTCACTGGTGCCCCTATGTACCAGGAATGTGATAGCCAGAACTCCCCTGAGAGTGGTGAGGACTCTCCGGAATTTCCCTTATCAGTATTGGCAGGGGAGACTCAAGAAACTGGAGAGGAGCCCACCTCCTCAGACGAAAACCTACCGTCTGTGGAGTTTTCTGATCTTGAGGTTCACAGGGAAAACTTTGCCACAGAACAGTTGAAAGACCCCGCCCTAATAAAGGCACGGGAAAACGTAGTGAAAATAGATGGCGAGTTAGTGAACCCAGATAATACCTGCACTTACCCATACTTCAGCGTAGAGAAGGACCTACTGTATCGGGTGGCAAAAAGGGCAGAAGAAACCGTTGAGCAGCTTGTGGTGCCCAAACCTTACAGGAAGTTGGTGTTGGAGTTGGCCCATGGGCACATTCTTGGAGGTCATCTGGGGACAGAGAAAACCCGAGAGAGGGTATTACAGAGATTCTATTGGCCGGGGGTGATGAAGGACGTAGAAAATTATTGTTCCTCCTGCCCTGTGTGTCAGAGGTTGGCCCCGATGCCACATTTCCGTAGCCCGCTGGTCCCTCTACCCATCATTGAGGTCCCGTTTGAGAGGATCGCCATGGATTTGGTAGGTCCTATAATCAAGTCCGCTAGGGGGCACCAGTACATATTAGTTATAATGGACTATGCCACCCGTTATCCAGAAGCGATCCCTCTCCGAAATACCTCGGCCAAAACCATAGCCAAAGAGCTATCTCTTGTTTTTAGCCGGGTGGGTATTTGTAAAGAACTGCTTACGGACCAAGGTACACCCTTTATGTCCCGGGTTATGAAAGAGCTGTGTAAATTGTTCAAAGTGACGCAATTGCGTACGTCTGTGTATCACCCCCAAACCGATGGGCTGGTTGAAAGATTCAACAAAACCCTAAAACAAATGTTGAAGAAAGTGGTGGATAGAGATGGAAAGGATTGGGACTGTTTACTTCCTTATTTGATGTTTGCTATTAGGGAGGTGCCCCAATCCTCTACGGGATTCTCCCCCTTTGAGTTACTGTATGGGAGACACCCAAGAGGGCTGTTGGATATTGCCAAGGAAACTTGGGAAAGTGAGAGTTCTCCCCACAGGAGTGTGATTGAGCATGTCGCCCTGATGCAAGATCGAATTGCACAGGTAATGCCCATCGTGAAGGAACATTTGGCCCAAGCGCAGTTGGCACAGCAGAGAGTGTACAACCGTGGAGCCAAGACCCGTACCTTTTCCCCGGGGGATAGGATATTGGTACTTGTCCCTACGGTTGAAAGTAAATTCCTTGCCAAATGGCAAGGCCCCTACGAGATAATGGAAAAAGTGAGCGAAGTGAATTACAAGGTCAGACAACCAGGAAGGCGAAAGCCCGAACAGATCTATCACGTTAATCTGTTGAAAGCCTGGAGGGATAGAGAGTCCCTAGTCGCAGACACTTGGTCACCAGCTCAAACTGGTTGCGTGATTCCTGAGGTTGGAATAGCAGCCACCTTGTCACAACCCCAACAACAGGAGGTTAAGGAGTTTGTGCTTCGCAACAAGGAGGTATTCTCTGAGCTGCCGGGACAAACATCTGGGGTAGAGCATGACATCATTACCCCGCCCGGTGAAAGGGTGAAGTTAAAACCCTATCGGATCCCAGAGGCTCGACGGGAGGCAATACGGGAGGAAGTACAGAAAATGCTGAACTTAGGGGTGATAGAGGAGTCCCAAAGTGATTGGTCTAGTCCCATCGTGTTGGTGCCTAAACCGGATGGGAGCTGGCGATTTTGTAACGATTTTCGTCAGTTGAACAAAGTTACAAAATTTGACACCTACCCCATGCCACGTATAGATGAGTTGATCGACCGGCTGGGAACAGCCCGATACATGACGACTCTTGACCTCACAAAAGGGTATTGGCAAATCCCCCTGGCCAAGTCGGCCAAAGAGAAAACCGCATTTGTAACCCCAGACGGGGCGTTCCAATATAAAAGAATGCCGTTCGGGTTACAGAATGCGCCGGCCACATTCCAGCGGAAAATGGACCAGATGCTGAGGCCCCATCGGAAGTATGCTGCGGCTTACCTGGATGACGTAATTGTCCATAGCACAGATTGGGCCTCACATCTGCCAAAAGTGCAAGCAGTCCTGGACTCTGTTCGGGAAGCGGGGTTTACGGCTAACCCCAAGAAGTGTACCATTGGGCAGGAGGAGGCCAAATATCTTGGGTACACCATTGGGAGGGGAGTAATAAAACCCCAACTCAACAAAGTCGAGGCCATCCAGAGTTGGCCACGTCCCAACAGCAAGAAGCAGGTACGAGCCTTTCTGGGAATCGCTGGGTATTATCGGCGATTCATTCCCCACTTTGCTTCTAAGGCTGTGCCCCTAACCAACCTGACGAAGGGGAAAGGGTCGGTCATGATTAAATGGACCCCCGAGGCTGAGGCAGCATTCCAATTCTTGAAACAAGCCTTATGTAGCCAGCCAGTGTTGTACTCACCCGACTTCTCTAAAGACTTTGTCGTACAAAGTGATGCGTCAGATGTGGGGTTAGGAGCAGTATTGTCCCAGGTCTGGAACGGGGAAGAGCACCCAGTCATTTACCTCAGCAGGAAGTTGAAGTCCCATGAGGTAAATTACGCCACCGTTGAAAAGGAGTGTTTAGCGGTGAAGTGGGCTCTAGATTCCCTTCGGTACTACCTGCTAGGTAGGCACTTTGACATGGTTACGGATCACGCTCCGTTAAAGTGGATGGCTCAAAACAAGGAAACAAATAGAAGAGTGAATAGGTGGTTCCTGGCCCTCCAGGAATTCAACTTCACAGTAAAGCATCGCCCTGGCGTTCAAATGGGGAATGTGGATGCTTTGTCTCGAGTACATGAATGCCTGATTGCTGGTGTTCCAACCCCGAGGTTAAAACAAGAGGGGGGGGTATGTGACAGCAGGAAGGTAAAGTCACCTGGTTGCATCCAGGGGGGTAGATATATTTCGCCCAGATTCAGGCTTTACGCCGACTTATACAACTAGGTGGAGAGTTGTATA
Organism: Rana muscosa; assembly: GCA_029206835.1. Lineage (NCBI taxonomy): Eukaryota > Metazoa > Chordata > Amphibia > Anura > Ranidae > Rana > Rana muscosa. The sequence goes on along the minus strand of CM055127.1, from coordinate 236,595,613 downwards.
AGGCTAGTGGGCTCATGGATGACTCATACCTCTAGGGAGAGGGCTGGGCGTCGTGCAGACAGGGAGTTGATGAGACCAGCTGAAGCTTGTCAGCTCATTTAGGCCTCTATAAGAACTCCCAGCTTCATTAGATGTTAGCTCATGCCTGGAACCAGACCTGTGTGGACTGTCTAGGGAGAGTGAACCCCTGTGCGGTGAGACAAAGCCTGTGTGGCTATTTTCTTGGACATTTAAAACCAGGGACTTAGGGACTAGGACAGCACTAGGCTGATCCCAGTTGTTAGTTAGGAAACCTGTATGTTTAGTCAGAGGTCAACTTGACCAGGATTTATTTTGGTTATGTTTCTTTTGCTTTGCTGTGTTTTGTCACTGTAAATAGAAAATAAACCGCACCTTTTTGATTTTGAAAACCACAACCTCCGTTTGCTGGGCCTGTTTTGTGTGGGGAGCCCATCCCGGGGGTCACACACACCCGCTGCCGAGCTAACCCCCTCACAATAGGTTCATGCAACGCATGAACCTATGTATTGTTCTGAGTGATGGGCACAGGAGAGAGGGGGCAGTGCTCCAGCGCCCACTCTGGACGCACCGCCACTGCAATGCTATCCTGTGGCCAAACACATCTCCCCCCCCCCAAAATAATTTAGTAATGGCCCATCAGAGGGGGTGATGAATATGATAAATGAGCCTTCCATTATACTTATTTTAAACACCTTAATAAACGTAGAATTTGATTGATGTTGGCCTCTAATTTTTTTGGATAGAATTTCCTTGTAATGTATGACTTTGGTTTTCTAATATTATTTCATCTTGTTTCACTCCACAGCTTCCTTCCACGCCACAGGAATGGCAGACTGTGGCATCGGAGTTTGCCACACGGTGGGACTTCCCCAACTGCGGTGGTGCCATAGACGGGAAGCACGTCCGCATCGTGCCGCCACCCCGTTCTGGGTCCTACTACTACAACTACAAGGGGTTTCATAGCATTGTGCTGATGGCGGTGGTGTCAGCACGGTATGAATTCCTCTATGTTGATGTAGGGAAGAATGGCCGGATGTCCGATGGGGGATCCTTCATCCAGACGGAGTTTGCCCTCCGTCTCCAGAGTGACGACCTTGCATTGCCACCGGATGCAGGGAATATTGAAGGACTCCCCTTTGTTTTTTTGGCTGATGAAGCCTTCGGGCTCGGACGGCATCTTATGAGGCCATTTCCTCAGAGGACCCTGACCCCAGAAAAGAGGGTGTTCAATTACCGGCTGGCCAGGGGCCGAAGAGTCGTTGAAAATGCCTTCGGCATAATGGCCAGCCGGTTCCGCCTTTTTATGACTTCCATCCACTTGGCGGACTACAAAATAAACTATGTAGTGTTATGCTGCTGTGTGCTACACAATTTTCTTTGCCGCAAATCGAATTCATATATGGCCTCAGTTTTGCCAGAGGCTGGACTTTCCCCTGCAAATCCCCTGCCGGGCCTGGAATCTGCCCGTCCTGGCTTGCCCTCCCAAAATGCCCGTGAGGTTCGGGACAAATACATGGAGTATTTCACGGGTAGGGGGGCAATTCCTATGCCAGCCTATGTCTAAGTATCCCAATAAAAAGCTTGTTTAAACCTTTAATTATTTGTTCTTTCCGGTCTCCTAGTTTGTCTTTGTGCATTTGTAGTGCCAAGTGTATTTTACTTTAGTAACAACCATTTCACTATGTAACCTTACAAAAGAACCAAATAAGCTTAGAGGGTATTATAAAAAGAAGCTACACGTTGTTTGTGGTCAAATATTTTACTCTGTGCACATTCTCTTCATTATTTTTTTTTTTTTTGGGTTGGCCTGGCCCCAACCCGTCAATTTTTTGCTTATGAAAATACAAAAATAACAGTTGCATTTCAAAAATTACAACATTGGATACCTCTGAGCAATCGGAGACATTCACTTACACAAACTATATGTCTCTATGTGCCCGTCCTAATATGGGGTCCTGCCACCCCTTGCCCAGCCAAAAATTGAATATGCACACATTTGGGATTTTTTTCATCTAGGAAGTTTACAATCCTGATCCCTATTGTCAACATGTGCTATCTGCCATCAGGGGTGATCAATGGACGTGTTTTGGGGGTGCATCCCCTTCCTCAGTTCACCGACTTTAGATACGAGGAAGGGGTTACACCCACAAAAGACGTACATGGATATACCCTGATGGCAGATAGCACATGTTGACACACTGTGTGCAGATTCAATTTTTGGCTGGTTTGATTGTCAAAAAAATTCAAAAAATTACAAAAACAAACATGTAAAAACAAATGTGTTTGGATGGCTTATTGAATTCTCCCCAAAACATCGAGAATGTCTTTAAATGTTTGTTCCATCACATGGATTCTTTGTTTAATTAGGTCCAGTTCCGTGCTACATTCCATCACTTGCTGGATGAGGCGGAGGGCACTGTCAGCAGAGAACCGTGTACTATCCTTCACAACATTTACATCCCCTAAAAACCCCCAAAAAAAGGTATTATAACTCTGCAGGCCTACCTCTCTTACCTGAAGCTGTGGTGACAGATACTGACCTGTTGTGGTGACCAGATCCACAACGTCATCCACCTCTCCTTCCTGCACTTCTCCTTCCTCCACCTCAACTTCCTCTACATCCTTCGGTTGTGGGTCTTTGGGAGTTTGGGGTTGCTTTGAAGTTGTGGGGTGCATGTGCTCCCTGGAGTGTCCTCCTCCCAGTCTTCTCTCCCCTATGAGAATAAAACAAAAAGGTCTATTTATCACACTGTAAATCTCATTGTTAAAATAAAAACAGGCTAAATTGCTTGGAAGTGGGGTACAAGTGTGTGTTTGGGCGGAATTTAAAGAAGAATGCATTATTTTTGACCCAAAATATGTTTAGTATTCACCTTTGGATGTAATTTATTTGACATGGAGGCACCACAAAAATTCTCTGATGCACCTGTGTGGGACACCCAAAAAAGGCGGGTCTGGTGGCCCACACTATAGTGCTCCAAAGTACAGATGTGGAAGCAGCTGCTGAGTGTCCTCTCCTTTACACTGATAAAAGTTTCCATTTCATTCTCTTTACAAACACATCTAGACTAAAAAATTCTCAAAAATATTTGTTCAAAAATGGCAGATGTCTAATTACTTTTGTGGCTCTAAAATAAGCCAAAACCGCGGATAGTGGCCGAACGAAGTGTCGGTAACGTAACGAACGATTACTGTGCCCAACCAAGTTCAAAATATTACATTTTGGAAGGGAGTCCAATATGAGAAAAAAAAAAAAAACATGTCAGTTTATAAAAAGATTAATAGCAGAAAAGTCTACTTTTTACTTACTTTTAGCGAGCATTCTCTTTATGCTCAACTGGTCTGGCTCCCTCAGTTTGAGGTCTGACCACCTCTTTCTGAGCTGCTCATTTGAGCGTTTCACCCCGAAATTCGCCTTCAGACTCTTCACAACTTTAGTGAGGATTTTGGCCTTCCTTCTATTTGGTTTGCTATACGGCCCATGCTTGGCATCATAATCAGCCTTGAGCAAGATGTCCACCATCTCCGCCATCTCGGCAAAAGACATATTCGATGCCTTGAATCTCCTCCTTGATCGTGACGTTTCCTCGGTCTCCGGGCTTGTCTCCTCCTCGTTAGTTGCGGAATTATCAGACACCTGCTGTAACTCCGCCATATCTGTCTGCGCGCCGAAAGAGAAGGGGCGGGGAAAAGATGTTAGTTAGAACGTCATGGGCGGGCGACGTGTGCAGAGCGACGTGTTCGAATTTTGACGCATGCGTGGTGTGTATATAGCAAACACACATGTGACTATAGTACGTTCGGTGTGCGGAGAGAGGAGTTCAAGTGACGGACGTGCGAACGAAGGTATGTGATTTTGTGACTTGTAAAAATTGTTGGCCTATACTGTCTTGAGATTGTTGGAGGATATATATGGTGACTAGGATGTTAAGGAGGTTAGACTGTTTGCCTCACATTAGTTATATCTAATTTATTTAACTTGCAGATACAATATGAATGTCTTTATTAGCAACAAAGAGTTCCTGGCGGAATTTATTGACCGTGTAAGGGAGCTCTGTGGGAGACGAAAAACCCCATCCATAAAAAAAGAGGGGTGAGAAAAGCAGCGCTGGAGAAGCTGCTCCCATTTGTGCATACCAAGGTGCCCACAGCCACAGCAAAACAAGTGGACACTAAAATTGGGAGCTTGAGAGGCACCTACAGGACTGAACGCTCTAAGGTGCTGGCTTCTCAGAGGTCAGGAGCAGCAGCAGGTGATGTGTATGTCCCGATTTTGTGGTACTACAGCAGGATGTCCTTTCTGGATGACCACATTGAGACAAGGCCATCACTCTCCACTCTTCCCCCCAGACTTCCCTGCAGCCAACCTGAGCCTTCTCTGGAGCAAGAGGAGGCAGCCATCCTGGATGATCCTGATTTGGCCATCTGGAGCCAGGTATAGTATTAACTGAAAATGTATTGTGATAAAATTAATGTTTGACAAATATGTCAAGATGAGAAACATACATTATTTTGGATTCCACAAGTGAAATCAAGATCTGTAGACATTATTCTGCACTTAATTGGGTGGTAAATAGTCAATCTGATGTAGTGGTAAATTTAAAGCAAGGATTTATGCATTTACATTCTAATTGCTTCAATCAGGATTACAAAGTTTGATGCAAAGATTAAACCAACATATTAAACTATGTTCCTTTTTCATACACAGGATGAAATCAGCCAGGAGGAGGGTCTGGAAACTGTCAGGCAGGAGGAGGAAGGGCCCAGTGGCAGCCAGGAGGTGGCAGGGCCCAGTGCCAGCCAGGAGGTGGCAGGGCCCAGTGGCAGACAGGAGGTGGCAGGGCAAAGGAGAAGCACCAGATCCCAGGTGCCTCCCATCCGGCTTCACAAAAGAGGCAGGAGGGACAGGACCACCAGTGAGGCAGCAATGGCCCTTATTAAAGAGGCCCATGCCACCCTCAAGGAGCCTACATCCCCTGAAGAGGCCATTGCCGGCCTAGTGGAGGCTAAGTTCAAGGTGATGAGCATGGAGCAACGCCTCCTATGCGAGCCCCTGCTCATCACCTTGCTCAACAAGGGGGTGATGGAGAAAATTACCCCCAATACCGCCATATGTGAGGTGGCCCAACTGACCCAACCTCAACCTCCACCTTCTTCTTCTGCCCCACCCCCTTCTGCTACACCTCCACCTGCTTCTGCCCCACCCCCTTCTGCTACACCTTCTTCTTCTGCCCCACCCCCTTCTGCTACACCTCCACCACCTTCTTCTGCCCCACCCCCTTCTGCTACACCTTCTTCTTCTGCCCCACCCCCTTCTGCTACACCTTCTTCTGCCCCACCCCCTTCTGCTACACCTTCTTCTTCTGCCCCACCCCCTTCTGCTACACCTTCTTCTTCTGCCCCACCCCCTTCTGCTACACCTCCACCTTCTTCTGCCCCACCCCCTTCTGCTACACCTCCACCTTCTTCTTCTGCCCCACCCCCTTATGCTACACCTTCTTCTTCTGCCCCACCCCCTTCTGCTACACCTCCACCTTCTTCTGCCCCACCCCCTTCTGCTACACCTCCACCTTCTTCTGCCCCACCCCCTTCTGCTACACCTTCTTCTTCTGCCCCACCCCCTTCTGCTACACCTTCTTCTTCTGCCCCACCCCCTTCTGCTACACCTTCTTCTTCTGCCCCACCCCCTTCTGCTACACCTCCACCTTCTTCTGCCCCACCCCCTTCTGCTACACCTCCACCTTCTTCTTCTGCCCCACCCCCTTCTGCTACACCTTCTTCTTCTGCCCCACCCCCTTCTGCTACACCTCCACCTTATTCTGCCCCACCCCCTTCTGCTACACCTCCACCTTCTTCTGCCCCACCCCCTTCTGCTACACCTCCACCTTCTTCTTCTGCCCCACCCCCTTCTGCTACACCTCCACCTTCTTCTTCTGCCCCACCCCCTTCTGCTACACCTCCACCTCCTGACAGGAGTATCCCTCCAGTGGGCCAGCCTCCAGCCAAACGAAGAAGGAAGGCTGCAGGGAAGGCTTCAGGAAAGGCTGCAGGGAAGGCTTCAGGAAAGGCTGCAGGGAAGGTTGCCAGGAAGAAGAGGAAGTGATGGCCTTGCTTCATTGTGGTCGGACAGAAGGCAGCCTGTTGTAGTACCACACACTTGGGACATATATATCACCTGCTGCTGTTCCTGACCTCTGGGAGGCCAGCATCAGATTGTGTTCAGAAATGTTGGCTTTCTCAAGCTCCCAATTTTAGTGTCCACACAGGGTTGCTGTGTGCTCTGGGGTCCCTGGGATGCACAAATGGCAGCAGCTTCTCCAGCGCTGCCTTCTCTTTATTTAATTTATAAACATGAATAAATGTGATTTTTGTTTAAATTCATACTTGACTATGTGTATTTTTAAATAACCAAAATCAAGCTTTGGAGTAAGCAGATACATTTGACTGACAATAAAAAGGGACAGATATCACCCCCCCCCCCCCCAAAAGAATAACTAAATCTGATTAGCACAAAAACATGGTGGGAAATTTAAATAATATAGATTCCAAAATTAAATGGGAGATCACTATCAAAACATTGTGAAATTATAATTAACATCATTTTGAAAAATATAAAAATCATATAACCATTTAAATGATTCCTAAAAACTTGCACGATATAATACACATAAATCTTATAAAGAGCAGCATGAAAAAGGTTAAAAATAAGGCATAACTCTGTGTGAATATCAGCAGCTAAAGAAGGTCACTCGTTTTGATTAATGTAACAATCTAATGAAGATTTCAATGCAGAACATTTAAACGATGCAATATTTTTGAGCGTGACGAATATGCTCTCTCCATTACGAAGGCTTGTTTTACCAGAAGATGCGCTCCCGTCTCATAGTTGCTTGTGAGCATGCGCGCTTTTGGAAGAGTCGTAAAAGCATACACACGAACTATTTTCTCGTCACAAAACCGGCCGATGAGAAACACGACGAGGAAATCTGGAATCCTGACGAGAAAATAGAGAGCAGGTTCTCTATTTTCTCGTCGAGATTCTCGGCAATTTTCTCGTCGTAAAACCATACACACGAACGTTTTTCTCGACAAAAAAACTCTCGCGGCACTTTTCTTGACTGTTTTGAACGAGAAACTCGGTCGTGTGTACGAGGCTGAAGTTGCAAAAATTGACGGGAAAACCATCATGGTACTTACTTAAAAGCAAATGTAACTACAGTAGGTGCCGCCGATTTTGTGTCAATCTCGCTTCTTCTAGCGGGGAGATTGACACCCTATAAGCCCTGTCGCGAGAGCCAGCGCTGAGCTGTCTCATCATCGGAAAAGGAAAAAGGTTTTTCCTTTTGCAATGAGCGACACGCACATTGAGGCCGGTAGAGGGAGATCCGACGTGGATTCCCGCCAATACCAGGCACTGTGTTTGGTATGAATCCTGAGCGGGAACTCCATGCCAATTTTTAAATAAAAAAAACGCATGGGTTCCCCCTCCAGGAGCATACCAGGCCCTTTGGTCTGGTATGGATTTGAAGGGGAATCCCCTAAGCCGAAAAATCAGCCCCCCCACCCCAAAGCACCCTGTCCCCATGTTGATGGGGACAAGGGCCTCTTCCCGACAACCCTGGCCGTTGGTTGTCGGGGTCTGCGGGCGGGGGCTGATCGGAATCCGGGAGCCCCCTTTAATAAGAGGGCCCCCAGATGCCGGTCCCCCACCCTATGTTAATGAGTATGGGGTAAATAAAAGAACACACAGCTTTTTAAAGTAATTTATTACACAGCTCCGGGTTCTTCTTCCGACTCCGGGGGTCTCTTCCGACTTCGGGGGTCTCCGGTGTCATCTCCGCACTCTTCTCTCGCTCTCCGGTTCTTTCTTCCTTCTGCCGGGCCTCCGCTATCTTCTTCCAGCTCTTTTGCTAGTGTAGAGGCCAGGTCTTCCCCGTCGTCTCGTCCGGCTCTCCGTTGTCCTTCTGCCGGCCCCACTATCTTCTTCTAGCTCTTTTGCTAGTGGAGGGGCCCGGTCTTCCCGTTGCCGTCTTCTTCCCTGTTCTCCTCCTCGATGTTCACTCGTCGCTTCCTCCCGCTGTAATGCTGGCTGTTCGAACCGCAACGATTTATATAGGTTTCTCATGATGTCACAGTCACATGCTCCGGGTGGCCCCGGAGCATGCGACTGTGACGTCATGAGAGGCCTATATAAATCATTGCAGACCGAACAGCCAGCATTACAGCGGGAGGAAGCTATGAGTGAACATCGAGGAGAAGAGGTAAGAAGACGCCAACGGCGACGGGAAGACCGGCAGAAGGACAACAGAGAGCCGGACGAGACGGGGAAGACCGGGCCTCTCCGCTAGCAAAAGTGCTGGAAGAAGATAGCGGGGGCCCGGCAGACCCCATACTCATTCACATAGGGTGGGGGCTGGCATCTGGGGGCCCCCTTAAAGGGGGCTCCCGGATTCCAATCAGCCCCTGCCCGCAGACCCCGACAACCAACGGCCAGGGTTGTCGGGAAGAGGCCCTTGTCCCCATCAACATGGGGACATGGTGCTTTGGGGTGGGGGGGCCGCAGGTCGCCCCCCTGCCCCAGAGCACCAAACCCCCCATGTTGAGGGCATGCGGCCTGGTACGGTTCAGGAGGGAGGGGGGCTGCTTCTCTCGCCCCCCCCTCTTTTCCTGGCCTGCCAGGTTGCGTGCTCGGATAAGGGTCTGGTTTGGAACTTTAGGGGGACCCCCCCACGCTGATTTTTCGGCTTAGGGGATTCCCCTTCAAATCCATACCAGACCGAAGGGCCTGGTATGCTCCTGGAGGGGGAACCCACGCCGGTTTTTTATTTAAAAATTGGCGTGGAGTTCCCGCTCAGGATTCATACCAAATACAGTGCCTAGTATTGGCGGGAATCCACGTCGGATCCTGTTCAATACAGTGCCGCGACTCCTCGCTATTGTAGCGAGCGCGAGATGTCGCCACCCTGCCGCCGAGATATTGTAGCGAGCGTGAGATGTCGCCACCCTGTCGCCGAGATGTCGGCACAGAATCTCAGCGATGGGATCGCGATGAATATACAAAGTCGGCGGCACCTACTGTATAGTACATACAATGGGGCGCCCATAGAAACAATGACACAAGAAACCCACAGAGAGCCTTGTAGAAGTCCGAGTGACGGCATTAAATCCAAGAGGAGCCTGTTCAAAAATGCTCTGAAAGCCGAGCAAAGAAAGGGGCAATAGGAATAGTAATGAATATCAAGAATATAAAAGAATGCGGTTAATAAAAATAATATAGACCAATTACTGTAAGGCTGGTTTCACACTGGGGCGGTGGGGGCATAGCGCCGCTATTTTTAGTGGCGCTATACCGTCGGGATTGTTGAGCTATTCGGCCGCTAGCGGTGCGGTTTTAACGCCCGCTAGCGGCCAATAAAGGGTTAATACCACCCGCAAACCGCGGCTACAGCCGCGGTTTGCGGGCGGTATTACCGCGGTATCCCATGCATTTCAATGGGAAGGAGCGGTGGAGGAGCGGTAAACACACCGCTCCTCTCACCGCTCCAAAGTTGCGGCTAGCAGGACTTTTACCGTCCTGCTAGCGCACCGCTCCAGTGTGAAAGCCCTCAGGGGGCTAAATAGCACCTGCAAACCACCCCAGTGTGAAAGGGGCCTAAGAAAGGAAATGTGTTTGGAATATGCTACTGGCCGTGTATTGAAATGTAATAGATAAACATGCTAATATACTATAAATAGTACAGCATGCTAAATAATGGAATATCAACAGGAGGATATAACAACTGCACATCCCCCTGTTAGTAGAGGCATGATCAGACAAACTAAGGATACTTAGACTAAAATATCATCATCAGTCAGGTTGTGATATACTAAGAAATACAGATTGTGAAAACAGCAATGTAAGTAAATTTTAAGATGTTCAATACCTTTTAGTCAGTACTTGCGCATCAAGCGCAATTGTAGTCGTGATACTGACTTTAAACAAAGCTGCAGACGATTTATATAATGGTCTAAAAAGTAGGGGGTATAGTCACTCGGTACTTAAAAAGGCTAACAATATAGAGTCCTGGAAAAGGATCGTAATTCTCGTATTTTTAGTCAGAAACCGATTGTTAAAAGCGATAAAGTAAGAATAATTACACAATTCTCCACGGAACATCACAAAATTAGGAGAATAGTAAAAAGTTCTGGCCCCTATTGTCAGCTGATCCCATCATTAACAAATATGTCGGAAAAAAACACAGAAATTACTTAGACAGGCAACATCTCTTAAAAGATGATTTGGTCCATAGTCACTTTGAGCTTTCCAACCGCAATAAATGTTTGAACCCAGGAACCTTCTCCTGTGGCCACTGTGATGTCTGCCCGTTTATGATGAATATTTCAACTTGTGCCCTCCCAGATGGACAGATTTACTATGCCAAATGTAGAGTTACTTGTCACACCCCTGGAATAGTCTATCTGGCAAAATGCCAGTGTGGTGGTTTTTACATTGGTTTTACCAAACGCCCCTTTTTCAAACGAGTTCGTGATCACATTAAACCAGGGCTTGACAAATTTGCTTGGAATCTAGGAGCCAGCTAAAAAAAAGTTAGGAGCCAGGAACGCGCCCGTCCCGCCGAGCTTGCGCGCAGAAGCGAACGCATACGTGAGTAGCGCCCGCATATGAAAGCGGTGTTCAAACCACACGTGAGGTATCGCCGTGATCGGTAGATCGAGAGCAATAATTCTAGCCCTAGACCTCCTCTAACTAAAAACATGCAACCTGTAGAATTTTTTAAACGTCGCCTATGGAGATTTTAAAGGGTAAAAGTTAGTCGCCATTCCACGAGCGGATGCAATTTTGAAGCGTGACATGTTGGGTATCAATTTACTCAGCGTAACATTATCTTTCACAATATTAAAAAAAATTGGGCTAACTTTACTGTTGTCTTATTTTTTTATAAAAAAACAAATTTGTATTTTTTCCCAAAAAAGTGCGCTTGTAAGACCGCTGCGCAAATACGGTGTGACAGAAAGTATTGCAACGACCGCCATTTTATTCTCTAGGGTGTTAGAATAATATATATATATATATATATATATATAATGTTTGGGGGTTCTAATTAGAGGGAAGGAGATGGCAGTGAAAACAGACAGGGAAACCGATCCCGCACGGAGAGACAGGATTCCCCAGCTGTGCTGCCCCAGGCGCCAGGTTGCTAATTCTAGTCGCAATGGCGACCTGGCGCCCGGGGTTTGTCGAGCCCTGCATTAAACCCATTTTTAAAAACAAAATGGAAACAGCTATCAGCCGCCATGTTGGTCTTAATCATGGATTCGATCATAACATGATAAAATTCATGGCGCTTGAACACATTCCTCTTCATGCTAGGAGGAGGTAATGTCGACAAAACTTTATTGCAACATGAAGCTCGTTGGATTTAAAACTTAAAAGCGACAACTTTTCCAGGTTTCTATGAAACTCTTAGTTTTAAGCCCTTTCTATGATTCTTCTTGTTTGGTTTTGTATTTCTCGCCCTTACCCCTCTCCCTTTCACTCCTTTCCCTAGTCAGGCTGCTCTCCGGGCATGGGGCGCATGCGCACAGACATCCTCACATCCGCACTCGGCTGGTGGCGATTGTTTTAAAAGCTGGCGGCTCAGGCATGTAGATCTGCCAGAGCTCTGGGGGCGACCTGACGCTTATGATACACATCCTAAAAGCTATGGATTTGTGGGTTTGCACGCCCACACTATCTTTCTACTTAGCTCTTTCATAAGTCTTTTTCCCCTATTATTTGTCTTGGATATCTGATCTTGTAAATGTTCTATTGAACATCTTAAAACTTACTTACATTGCTGTTTTCACAATGTAAAATATCATCATCACAGTCAGGTTGTGATATACAGTCTAAGTATCCTTAGTTTGACTACTAGGGGGATGTGCAGTTGCTATATCCTCCTATTGATATGCCATTATTTAGCATGCTGTACTATTTATAGTATATTAGCATGCTTATCTATTACATTTCAATACACGGCCAGTAGCATATTCCAAACACATTTCCTTTCTTACAGTAGTCTATATTATTTTTATTAACCGCATCCTTTTATATTCATGATATTCATTACTACTCCTATTACTCCTTTCTTTGCTCGGCTTTCAGAGCATTTTTGAACAGGCTCCTCTTGGATTTAATGCCCTGTCACTCGGACTTCTACAAGGCTCTCTGTATTTCTTGTGTCATTGTTTCTACAGGCGCCCCCTTCTATGTACTATAGTTACATTTGCTTTTAAGTAACATGATGGTTTTCCCGTAAATTTTTGCAACTTCTTGATAGAAAATTTTATGTTAAATTGCACCAGCTGTTTCCCTATTTCTTTAGAAGGGTTGTCTTTTGTTGGTCCCAATATTAAAACACAATATATATATATATATATATATATATATATATATATATATATATATATATATATATATATATATATTTATGATGATACTCTGTTGGTTGCTCTATCTTGATGGGAATTTCTTTCTTTGGCCAGGTCTTCTAAGCAGTCACCATAGGTGATTGGTTGCTTGGGGTTTCGATTCCTGCTGCCGTCAGGGTGGTTCCCTCCACCCCAATCCCGTGGGGTCCCTCGGATGCGGTCCCCCCCCTCTTTTCTTATTTCCATTTAGGGACAGTAGACCCTCTAGTGGTAAGTTGCCTTTTCCTTTCATTTGTGGACCTGCAAATGGGTGGGCCTCCAATTCTAAACAAACTATTATGAATGTGGCCTTTAAAAATTGTAATCTCTATGTTTTTCTTTATATTAGTTGGTTACTACATTAAATGGCCGAGACATACCTCCCCTGACGAAGCCCCAAGGGCGAAACATGTTGGGACCTGTATGAATTTCTTGGCCCTCATTTGATGCAACCACCATTTTGGAATCATCCTGCTGCAAAAACGGATCTTTTTATTGATTTTTGTATAGTGAATAAAATCTTTGTACACTTTTTTACCAAAAGATGCATGGGTCTTCCATGGTGTTCAACTCTTAACCTAATAGGCACGGCTATAGTCCCGTTTCTCCTCTGTTGCTCTTTAATTATAGTCAAATACAGATTGTATTTTTAGAGCATTATTCATTCCCCTAACATTCCAAGATAGTAGTCTGATTGATTTACCATAGGTACAATGCCAAAATACTGCTACTGGTCATCCAACCTGTACCATATACAAAGATATGACATATGAATATAAAGCATAATAGTAGATACTCCAAAAAAAAACCCACCCCTAAAAAACAAAAAAAACACACATACACACACACACACACACACACACACACACGAAAAAGCCACTGAAGAAAAAAAAAAAAAACATTTAGTGGCTATTGCTGATTAGGCCTCCAACAGCCTGGCTTATAATGGAAAAAAAAATTGCCCCGTCATTTCATATTATATAAATTTACTGAAAAGATAGACCCGTCACCCCAGAGTCCAAGTTTGAACCGTCAAGCCAGTTCTGTGCTTCTTGAGGTGTTTGAAATATTTGTACATTGCCTTCCACAGACCACTCGCAGACGGGCAGGATATAGCAGAGTATTTAAACTCCTGGAGTAATAAGCGTTTCTTCACATCTTGGAAATTTGCCCTTTGTTTCTGAACCTCTGGTGAAAAGTCAGGAAAAAACATAATTTTCCATCTATTATGTTTAATATCATTTAAGGCCCGCGCCTGTCGCAGAATATTTTCCTTGTCCCTTTAAATTTAAGAGACGTATTAGAAAAGGGTGGGGCATATTTCCTGATTTCTGAGGGCGGGTAGGGACCCGATAGGCACGTTCTATTACAAGTAATGAAGAAAAATGATCTTTGCCGAAGATTTCAATAGGCCATTGTTCAGCAAAGTTAATTGGGTCATTACCCTCGGCATTCTCTGGTATACCCAGTACCCTAACATTATTAGAACATAGACGATACTCGATGTCTTCAACTTTGGAAATCGTAGTATTTAACTTCGTTCCTGTACATTTTGGAGATCCCCGCATATATAAAAAACTTCTTCCCGTATGGCCTGTAAGCATGGAGAGGGAGGAAGAGCAATGTTGTATCAAAGAATAAACATCCCTTAGTGTGGGTTCAAAGGCCTTTTTAGTTGCACTTTCCCCTTTAGTTGATTTCAGAGTAGAAACAGTTTGAGCAGTTAAAGTATTTACATTTATACTCACATTGAGCATAGAAGATGGATTCAAGGGGGGGCCATTCATTGTCACCACCGGGATGCAGTGTTAACGGTGCACCCATCTTAGTCATTTGCAGACAAGATTCTTCTGTATGGGAGACCACCCCACACTCCAATTGTCCATGGTGGTCTGGCATTGTATTAGTGCTATCTTGGCGGGCGAAAATTTCCTCGTGCGATTTCAGCTCTTGCAATAGCACTGGATTGAGAGGAAGGAAAAAGGAGGCCCTACTCCAGCGTTCGCTGATCCTACAGAACTTTAAATAGCTTTTATAGAAGTAGAAGTAGTAGTTTCTGCACCTTTACCCTCCTTGCTTTTAGACGTGACAGGCAGAGGGAGGAGAAGCAAGGAAAACTGAAAATGTCACACCAGAAGATTGTCACTCTCCCAAAAATTTGGGGTGTTAGGTCAAGCTCTGCATTCTCTGCGTCAGGTTCAGAAGCAAAGCATCCGGCTCCCCCACACAGCAACCACACCAGCCTCAGCCAAGAGGAGGGGGGACAGGAGGTGGAAAGAGACAGGAGGAGGGAGAGAGCCGATCAGCCAACCAGCCAGCCAGCCCAACAGGAGATTTTAGCTCAAGATGGCAGCAGAAGTCGCAGCAGGAATCACAAACCTCTCGGCTGCAGAATGACCCAAGGAGGACAAATCATACAGCATAGGGATCCACGAGCCCTCCGGAGCACAGGAACTGGCAGCTCCCAGCCCTGTCGGGCACAGGGTATCAGGGCGAATCGGCATAAACACCAATTTTTTTTTTAAAAAAAACAGCTCCGTCACGGCCGCCCGACTCCAGCTCAGCCCAGTCAGCAAGAAAGGACACTGCTCAGTCACGGCTATCAGCCCTCAGTATGACTCTGTCAATGTCCAGGATTCATGTAGCAATGTAACACGAGGCACGAGACACAGAGGACAGAGCATTAGCAAGGACTAGCTAGCATCAGTCAGCATAGATTAGCCAGGCGTCCGAGCACAATCAGCTGCTCACATCACAGCTTCCTCTCACTCCGGCGTACCATTAGGAAATACTTACCTTAGAACAAAGCTATTGCAGCGGTCCCCATACACCGCTGTGACGGGTGACATGTCTCCGAAATATAACTTCCGTCCAGGTTCACGGGCTCCAGCGTTGTGATTGGCCGGTGCCGCAATGACATCACTTCCGCACATGCACGTGGGAGCCGCTAGTCACGGCACAGCAGCTGAACAAAATGGCACAAACAAGCCGTTTCTTCAATGCGCATGTGCCGATGACGTCGGCACATGCAAGATACAGTGAATATCTCCTAAACTGTGCAAGTTTGGGAGAAATTCACATTACCTGCAGGTAAGCTTCATTATAGGCTTACCTGTAGGCAAAAGTAGTTGTAAAACGTTTACAACCACTTTAAACCAGCCAACTGCGTCAAAGTAATCCCTCTTATGGCCAGTCCTACACTGCTAATGCTTTGGCTTAAACATGTACAGGTGCATCTCATAAAATTTGAATATCAAAAAGTTAATTTCAGTAA
Source organism: Rana muscosa (assembly GCA_029206835.1). Classification (NCBI taxonomy): domain Eukaryota; kingdom Metazoa; phylum Chordata; class Amphibia; order Anura; family Ranidae; genus Rana; species Rana muscosa. The sequence continues at coordinate 236,579,868 of CM055127.1, read as the reverse complement.
TTTAATTCAAAAAGTGAAAACTCATATTTTAGATAGATGTGTTACAGAGTGATATTTCAAGCATTTCTTTTTAATTTTGAATATGGTTTACAGCTAGGGAAAACCCAAAATTAAAAAAAAAAATTTGAATATTACATAAGACCAATAAAAAAAATAAAGGATTTTTAATACAGAAATTAGGGTTGCACCGACACCAATACTAGTATCGGTGCCGATACTGATCATTTGCACGAGTACAGATGATCTTGCTCCAATGCATAAACAGTCGGGTGTGATCGGTGCGGCGGTGGGGGGGGTCGTTACAAGCACCGATCTCCCTGTATTGATTTCAATACAGCAGCTAACAGCTGCTTCTCCGCCTCTCCCTCCTGCAGCTTTATTGAAATCTATACAGGGAGATCGGTGCTTACAACGGCCCCTACCGCCGTACCGATCATCCCTGACTGTCCCGTGTCCTCCTCCGTGCTCCTAAGGTCGCCCTCTCTCCTCCTCCGCTACCCTCTGCCCCAGATGGGCAAGGACGGAAAGCGGAGGAAGGAGCTGGTAAATATGTCATTTACCGGCTCCTTCCTTTTCTGAATGCACAGAGTCAGTGATCACTAGTTTAATGATCATGGTATCACTGTGCTTGATTGGTCGGCAAATTCACCTGACCTAAACCCCATAAAGAATCTGTGGGGTATAGTCAAGAGGAAGATGGCAGACACCAGACCCAACAATGCAGAGGAGCTGAAAGCCACTATTAAAGAAACCTGGGTGTCCATAACACCTCAGCAATTCAACAGGCTGTTTGCCTCCATGCCACGCTGCATTAATGCAGTAATTCATGCAAAAGGAGCCATGACCAAGTATTGAACGCATACTATACTGTACTTGAACATACATATCAGTAAGCCAACATTTCTGTTAAAAAAAAAAAAACTTTTTTTTTGGTCTTCTGTAATATTTAAATTTTCTGAGATAATGAATTTTGGATTCATCAAAATTAAAAGAAAGAAATACATGAAATATATCACTCAGTGTGTAAACGCATCTATATAAAATATCAGAGTTTCACTTTTTGAATTGAATTACTGAAATAAAATTAACTTTTTGGTGATATTCTAATTTTATGAGATGCACCTGTATTGCAATATGTGTGAACTAAAGATCCCTGTTTTTCATTGCATAGTTTGCTGGGAAGGTTGTATAGCAGTGTGCAGGGGGTCCATTCCGAATGTGTAGGGTTAAAGTGGTTGTAAACTCAGTACAACCACTTTCACCTACAGGTAAGCCTATATTAAGGCTTACCTCTAGGTGCTGAAAATAGCTCCTAAACCTACACGATTTAGGAGATATTTACAATGTCCCTGTACGCCGATGTCTTCCGCACATGCGCACTTTAGGAAGGGCACAATGTGTCCTTTCTAAAAGGGGTCATGCCGTGACTGGTGGCTCCGACGCGCATGCGATTCCGGACCGTCACAGAGCCGGAGTCCGCAGCTCCAAAAGGAAGAGGGGGTGAAGAATGGACGCTACCTGCGCAGGGGACAGCGGTGACATTGCAGGCTTCGGTTTCAGGTAAGTGACACATAATGCATAGTAGCCCATTTTGCTTTACCTTTGCAGGGAAATAAAGAGGACGTAAAACCCATCAAGGTTTACTTCCTCTCTATTGTGGTCACACCCCTTTAGCTTTGGAAAGTTTAAATACATGCATCTTTATTTTTATGTCACACAGTATACACACAGCGGTTTTTCTAATGCAATTTTAGACACCAATGCAAAAATACACTTTAATGAATTTTAATGCACACAAACACAATATAATATTCAATTATCCATAGGCAACGGTGACAGATGCTGACGGGACACGGTGACAGATGGTGCTTTGTGTACTGTGTGGGATGGCTGTACTGACTGATGTGTGTATAGCTGAACAGTAAAATCAGACACACACACACACACACACACACACACACACACACCAGGCTGCAGCATCCCCCCCCCTCATGAGCTCAGTGGGAAGAGCCGATACACAGACACGCGTGTTTACATGGCTTGATGACTGTGTCCAATCACAGTGCTCATGTTCAAAGGGACACAGCCATCACAGTTTGACAGTACGTATGGGTTAGAGGTCGGCCGATATATCGGCCGATTTTTGGCACTTTTTAATTAATCGGCATCGGCCGATAGTGCTGAAAAAAAAGCCGATTTAAAAAACTTCAGCGCAACTTGCAAATAAGTTATTTCATAGAAGTCAATGCAAGTTGCCTGAAGTTTCCTGTGGAGGTGGAGGGATGTGTCTCTGGGCAGCCTGCCAAGCTGAGAGAAAAGAGATACAATGTTTCTTATCAATGAACTGTACTCCATGTGCAGAAGTTCTCAGTTTAACCATTTAAAGACAAAATCTTTTCTGACACTTGTAGCTTACAAGTAAAAATCCTGTATTTTCTGCAAGAAAATCACTTGGAACCCCCAAACATTATATATATATATATATCTATTTTTTTTTAGCAGAGACCCTAGGGAATAAAATGGTGGTTGTTGCAATATTTTATGTCACACGGTATTTGCGCAGCGGTCTTTCAAACGCAATTTTTTGGGAAAAAATACACTTTAATGAATTTTAAATAAAACTAAACCGTAAAGTTAGCCGTTTTTATTTTTTTTTTCATCTAAAAATTTTGATTACCTGTTTTTGTGCCTGCTTCCTGATTCCCTTACCGAACATGGCGGCGGCAGTACCCGAGAGCCGAGGGAGAGATCGGCTTCGTGTGCCGACATCGCGGGCGCCCGGTCAGCAGCTGCAGTATTTGTAGCTGCGGACTTAATATTTTTTTTTCGGCGGAACTCTGCTTTTACACTGGAGCGGGTAGACGTTGACGGTAAAACGCCGCTAGTTTTAGCGGCGCTTTACCATCATTTTAGCGGCACTATTCGGCTGCTAGCGGGGCGCTTATAACCCAGCTAGCGGCCAATGAAGAGGTTAAATGCACCCGTGTAGCACCGCTGCAGAAGCGCTTTGCAGGCTCTTCGGCAGCAGTGCCCATTCATTTCAATGGGCAAGAGTGGTGGAGGAGCGGTATACACCGCTCCAAAGATGCTGCTTGCAGGACTTTTTTTTTTTAACGTCCTGCCAGCGCACCACTGTTTTGCAGCCACTTTTACAGGTGCTATTTTTAGCCCAAAAGTGCCTGAAAAACACCCCAGTGTGAAAGGGGTCCAACTGTTAGATTTTATGAGATGAAGGGAAAAAAAACGAAAAAAAAAAAAAATAAATCGGCCTAACATATCGGCCCCAAAAAGAAAAAAATCGGCATCATATATCGGCCATCGGCCGCCGCGATTTCTAAATATTGGCATCGGCCAGAGAAAAACCCATATCGGTCGACGTCTAGTATGGGTACATCCATCCAGTTAGAATGGCGAAACTAATCTGGCCGTTTATGTACAGTGGCTGGGTAGCAAGCGGTTAGTAAACACAGCCAGTCCCATGATCCAGCTGATCCAGCGCCGTGCTCGGCCTAGTCGTTTTCATCTCCTGACGTGTCTCTTTGGCACTTGTATATTTTTATTGTCAATTTAAAAAAAGTGGTGTCGGCCTTTCATTTAAATCAGGACACTATTTTGCCGCCTTTTTTCGCTCAGTCTCGTTCAGCAGAAGAGACGACTGCACTCCTTGGATGTTGTCCAGGCAGTCAAGGTTTATTTGTCTAGATCTGAAAAGATCCTAGGATCAGACTCCTCCTTTGCTTTTTTAAAGGGTCCCAAGAAGGGCCAGGCAGCTTCCATTGCCAATTGGGTCGTTCAATTGGTCATTCAGGCCTATGGTCTGAAACGTAAAGCTCCTCCCTTTTTAGGGTGAGAGCTCATTCTACCAGGAGTGTAGGAGCCTCCTGGTCTTTTTGCCATTAGGTATCTGTGGCTCAGATTTGTAAGGCTGCTACCTGGTCTTCAGTGCATACGTTCACAACATGTTATCAAGTGGATGTTCGAGCAGCCGAGGATTCGGCTTTCGGCCGCAGTGTACTGCGGGCTGCCATTTTAAGTTCTGATGGCTATTGTTTGGCAGGGTGTCTCCCTCCCCTCAAGGCTATTGCTCTGAGACGTCCCAGTAGGTAATAAATATTAGCCTGTGTCCATGATGTATGAAAATAGGATTTTTTTTGTCATTCTTACCTGTAAAATCCTTTTCTTTGAGTACATCATGGGACACAGTTTTTGAGGATTCAGTGTTTGCTACAAAACTGAAGTACTTCCTGTATGGGAGGGGGGTTATATAGGGGATCACTTTCTGTCTAAAGACATTTGGTCTACAAGTGTCCATTCACCTGGATAACCCACCCAGTAGGTAATGAAATATTAGCTTAACTCTGTGTCCCATGATGTATTCAAGGAAAAGGATTTTACAGGTAAGTATGACGAAAAAAATCCTATTTCTCTTATCGTCCATGGACTGACAGCTCTCATACTGTTTACGTGTGGGTATATGTCCCTGCTTGCAGGAGAAGACCTAGGCAGAATGTTAGAAACATTCTAGAACAAAACCAGAGCTGAACAGCCCCGCCCAGGGGGGCGGTCCCTCCGGACATTACCCTCCCACTTGCAGCTAGCAGCCTCAGTTCGTAACAAAGCAGTACAAACCTTAAAAAGGAAGGGTGGGTGCTGTGTCAGTCCATGGACATCAGAGAAACGGATTTTACAGTGAGTACAAAAATCCTATGTTCTCTTATCGTCCATGGACTGACACAGCTCTCATTCTGTTTACGCGTGGGACATCCCAAAGCAGTATAAGAAAAGGGTGGGAGCAAATAGTAAAGGAACAACCAAAACTTCACTCCAAACCAGCAGAGCTCCTCAACGGAGGAGTTGCAACATTAATGAAGCGGCCTGCAACACTTTTGCGGCCGAAGGAAGCATTCGAAGATGCAGCCACATCAACCTTATAGAATTTTGAAAAGGCATAAATGGACGACCAGGTCACCGCCTTGCACACTTGTGCAACCGACGCTTGATGTCGGAAAGCCCAGGAAGCACCAATTGCCCTGGTGGCATGCGCCGTAACCGGAAAAGGAGGGGCCACCCCCTTAATGGCATAGGCCTGTATACCAGTCTGTCTGATCCATCTAGAAAAGGTGGCAGACGACACCACTCGGCCCTGTTTCGGACCAGAGACAGACACAACTAGTGAATCATATCACGTACCACATAAAATGTGTGAAGCGCAAACCCTCTGGAATGCAATGGGTGAGGACACAAGGACAGGAGGACAATGGCCACATATAGGTGAAAAGCCGAGACCACCCTTTGCAAAAGGAAGGTCGGGACGCAACACCGCCTTATCCTTATGGATGACCAAGTAAGGCAGTTTGCAAGACAATGCCGCCAATTTAGACACCCGTCTGAAGAAGCAATGGCCACTAAGAAGGCCACCTCCTGAGACAAGGTCAAGAGGGGAATATCTCTGATATTTTCAAAATGAGGTTCCTGGAGAACCGAGAGCACCAAATTCAAATCCCCGAGGAGGGAGAGGTTTAACAGGAGGGAGCACATGGCGAACCCCCTGCACAAGGGTGCTACCAAGGAATGACCCGCTAGCGGCTGCTGAAGGAAGACGGCCGAGGCCGAAAACTGACCCCTAATGGCACTCAAAGCAAGCATTTGGGTCACACCACGCTGCAATGACCGCAGGATACTTGGGGACGGAATACTTCCGTGGACGCTAGTCCAGCTCTCCGCACATAGCGATGCAAGCTTCCCAGGTACGGTGATATATCTTTCAAGCGGAAGACTCCCGTGCCCTGAACATGGTCGAAATGACCGAATCCGAGAGACCTCGGACTCTCAGCACCTGGCTTCCAATAGCTATGCCATTAAGCCAGAGACTGTAAAACAGGATGAAAAATAGGACCCTGAAACAGAAGGTCCTTCCTTATTGGCAACCGCCAAGGAACGTCCGCGATGAGACGTACCAGATCAGCGTACCAATGACGCTGAGACTTACCCGGCGCAAAGAGGATCACCGGAATCCCCTCGGCCACAACCCTGCGCAGCAGGCGAGAAAGCAGCTGCAGCCGAAGATAACGGATATCAGGTGATAATGACCCCATGGGGCCACCAACGGATCTGAGGCATCCGCCCAAGGATCTCTGGACCTGGCCACAAGCCTTGACACCTTACGATTGAATCGCGAGGCCCTCAGGTCCACATCCGGCATGCTCCACCGCCGGCACAGATTTTCAAAAACCTCCAGGTGTAAGGACCACTCTTCCTGGTCCAGCGTCTGGCGACTCCAATAGTCCGCCTGCCAATTGTCTATGCTTGAATGTAGATGGCCGATAGAGACCACGTGGGGAGGCATAGTCTGATTGCCCGTATTTCCAGAACATTGATCGGTAAACGGGCTTCGTCCGGAGCCCAAAGCCCTGGGGCTGACAGGACTCCCCAGACTCCACCCCAGCCCGTCAGGCTGGAGTCCGTCATGAACACCTCCCACTGGATGGGGAGGAAGGACTTCCCGGACCGAAGAGTCGGGGACCCCAACCCCACGCCAGGGACGCCCTGAGTGGGTGACTCATCTGGATCTGAAGATCCAAGGACAACGGGAATTTGTCCCAAGTGGACATGATTTCTTACTGTAATGCCCGTGTGCGTGATTGGGCATACGGAACAGCCTCGAACAAGGCCCTCATGAGTCCCAGGACTCTCATGCAAAAAAACGGGTTGACGACCATTTCCGAGACGTCAGGACCTGCACTACAGGCTGAAAAGTCAGTAACTTCTCCAGGGTTAGGAATACCTACGCCTCCATGGAGTCCAGGATCAGCCCGAGATGCTCCAAATGCTGAGCTGGGACCAGGACCAACTTTTGAATGTTCGGGAGCCACCCGAAGTCCCTAAGGGTCTGACTGACAATAGTCACACTTCTAATTTTGAGCCATTGTCTGCTCTTAGAAGAAGATCGCCCAGATAGCCCACGATAGCAATGCCTCGCTGTCTCAGCAAAGCTAGAACCGGAGCAAGCCCCTTGGTAAAAAACCTTTGGTGCCGAGGCTAGGCTGAAGGGAAGAGCCACAAATTGATAGTGGACTTCGCCGATCGCAAAGCGCAGAAACTACTGGTGACTTGCGCAGATCGGAACATGCAAGTAGGCGTCCTTGATGTCCAAGGATGCCAGAAAAAAACCCTTGGAGTGCGGAACTTTTGCCCCATTACCAAGGCATTCAGGCCTTAAGGCCCAGGATTGGCCGAACCCCGTCCCTCTTTTGGGACTACAAACAGATTCGAGCAGAAAACCTGAAAACTCTCCTGTGACGGAACCGGCACAATCACTCCGGACCTGATCATCCTGTACGGCCCCTAAGAGGGCCGCCCGACGGGCAGGAAGGAGAGGGAGAATTGAGGGAAAGAATCTGTCTGGGGTCAGGAACGGGACTCTATCCTGTATCCTGAGGTGACCACCTCGCACACCCACCGGTCGGAGATCCGGGAGGTCCACTGAACCGTGAACCAGCAAGGACGCCCCCGCCCCAGAGTCGGGCCGGGGCAAGACTTCATGCGGCGGTGGCTTGGGAGCTAGCTTGGTAGGCTTACGCACCCAGGGATGCTTATGTCCCCCAGCCGCACTTTTCTCAGTCTGGGTGGGCTTACCTGTGAATTCTGACTGCCGAAAAACTCCTTTGTCTTTGCCGGAAAGGAAGGGCCCGGCCCACGGTGGGGCTCTTCTTCCTTAACAGACTGAGGAAGGAAGGTGCTCTTACCCCCTATGACATCCACAATAATGTCATCCAGGGCGGCCCAAATAGTCTACCGCCCTTAAAGAGCAAGTCGGCCGACCAGCATTTCAGCCAGATAAAGCGATGCAGCACCACAGCATAGATAGAGGCCCCAGATAATAAAGGGGCCGCATCCAAGTGGCCTCGCACACAGAGACTAAACCCTGCGCAAGTTGGTGAGTCAGGGAAATGGTCTCAGGAGGGAAATTATGCACCTGTACTGTCTGGTGCAAAATCTTGGCTCAACCTGTGAGTGTCTTGAGACACAAGTGTCGCCGCCACTATAGGGCGTAAGGCAGACCCCAATAAGGTAAACATAGTTCTACTCACCACTTCTGACCTCCTGTCAGTGGGATCCTTAAATACAGGAGTCCCTTCCATTGAGAGCATGGTAGCCTTATTCAAACGGGCGACCGGGGGGGGGTCGACCACTGGGGGCCCACTTCTTAACCAGTTCCTCCTCAAGGGGTATCTCATGGCTAGGCGCCGCGGGACCGTCAAAATCTTCTGTGGCTTATCCCAGACTTGGTCAATAAATGTATAAAAAAAAAAAAGGCACATATGGAAAAACCTTTTTTGAATAAACGGCTTTAAAGAAACCAAAAGGAGACAGCCTCCACCTGAGGTTCCTCAGCCTCAACATTCAGCTTGATAGTGTCCTTCACAGCATCAATGAGTTCACTTACAAGCACCCTGTCAGTTATTCAGAACTGGGGTCTTCCTCACAGGGAATATCCTGTACAAAAACATGAAAGTAGCTAGGCCCATATCTGAGACAGAGCACTCCCCTACAGAAGAATGTGTGGGGAGGGGGCGCTTTACAGCTCCCTTGCGCTCTCACACCGCTTCCATCCTGACAAGGATGATTCCAGGACTGCCGACAACTAGTCGCTAGGGACCGCAGGTGCAGGAGCACTGCCAGTTGCCTCAGACAGTGTGGAGAAGCAGGTGAACCAGACGCATACTGCCACCCTCTGAGAGCCTATACACCTATTACAGTGAATAGTACAGTCCACCCACTGGCTGCGCTGAGGCTGAGGAGGGAATACCCAGAGGACTCACCAACCCTTGTAAGGACCGCTCAGATCCGCTGTATGAAACCGCGCTGCAGCGCGAGTGAAGCCTGAGGAGATTGTGAGGCGATGTGAGGAGAATGTGAGATTCGCGCCGTCAGCAGCGCCGATAGAGCCCGAAAACAAAACTAAAAGCGCTGCGGCTTCAAGAAAATGGCACCAGTGATCCACGGCAAGATGGCCGCCAAGCGCGGTTTTCAAATCACCTCACAGCACTAATGGCGCACACACAGCAGAACACTGCTCCTCTCCCAGTTCCACTAAAACAGACATGAGCGCCCCCAGCCAGGCCAGAGCGACCCCCAAGCAACCCCACACAGCACAGCACCAGTACAGGGTGCAGAGAGCAGCATAACAGGGGGGGAGACGGGGATAAACCCCGCATATAAAGAAAAACCGCCAGCATGTACTCACCTGCAGCAGGAGAGACTACTTACCCATCCCAGAGGGACCCACTGGCTTGTTTCAGACAGACCTATCACAGAGTAGTACTGCGTAGCTGTTGGCCCGGTCCACCGCGAAAGATACAGACAGGTACTGTTCAATCTTGAGGACCGCGGGAGCATAAAAGCAACCCGGCCACCCCTGGAGTCATGGGGCATGTCGTGAACTGAGTCTCACGCACACAAGGCGAGGATCAGCATGCTCGATGGTCGGACAGGGAAGACTACGAGGATACCAGTGTACACAACCTGTTGCCCAGCCGACAGTTGATTGAAGGTCTCAAAAATAAAATAATAAAATTCCCAAAGGAATAAAAGTTAAAAGTAAAATCTTCCAGGAGACTGGCTCCTGAGAGAGCCACGTCTTCTCCTTCTGCTAGGCAGAAAAAAACTGAGGCTGCTAGCTGCAAGTGGGAGGGTAATGTCCGGAGGGACCGCCCCCCTGGGCGGGGCTGTTCAGCTCTAGTTTTGTGCTAGAATGTTTCTAATATCCAACATTCTGCCTAGGTCTTCTCCTGCAAGCAGGGACATATACCCACACGTAAACAGTATGAGAGCTGTGTCAGTCCATGGACGATGAGAAATAGGATTTTTTCGTCATACTTACCTGTAAAATCCTTTTCCTTGAATACATCATGGGACACAGATTTAAGCTAATATTTCATTACCTACTGGGTTATCCAGGTGAATGGACACTTGTAGACCAAAGGTCTTTAGACATGAAGTGATCCCCTATATAACCCCCCTCCCATACAGGAAGTACTTCAGTTTTGTAGCAAACACTGAATCCTCAAAAAGAGGGGATGGACCTCTGTGTCCCATGATGTACTCAAAGAAAAGGATTTTACAGGTAAGAATGACAAAAAAATAAATCCTATTTTCATACATCATGGACACAGATAGGCTAATATTCATTACCTACTGGGACGTCTCAGAGCAATAGCCTTGAGGGGAGGGAGACACCCTGCCAAACAATAGCCATCAGAACTTAAAATGGCAGCCCGCAGTACACTGCGGCCGAAAGCCGAATCCTCGGCTGCTTGAACATCCACTTGATAACATGTTGGAACGTATGCACTGAAGACCAGGTAGCAGCCTTACAAATCTGAGCCACAGATACCTAATGGCAAAAAGCCCAGGAGGCTCCTACACCCCTGGTAGAATGAGCTCTCACCCTAAGAAGGGAGGAGCGTTACGTTTCAGACCATAGGCCTGAATGACCAATTGACCGACCCAATTGGCAATGGAAGCTGCCTGGCCCTTCTTGGGACCCTTTAAAAAAAGCAAAGGAGGAGTCTGATCCTAGGATCTTTGCAGATCTAGACAAATAAACCTTGACTGCCCGGACAACATCCAAGGAGTGCAGTCGTCTCTTCTGCCGAACGAGACGGAGAGAAAAAAAAAAGGGGCAAAATAGTGTCCTGATTTAAATGAAAGGCCGACACCACTTTTGTCAAAAAGGATGGAACAGACCCTGTCGTGGTGAAGGATCAAGTATGGTTCATTGCACAAAAGGACCGCCAACTCCAACACCCTTCTAGCCGAGGTGATGGCCATCAGGAAGGCTAGCTTGCGTGACAGCAAGTCTAATGGAATTTCCTTGATAGGCTCAAATGGTTGTTTCTGTAACACAGACAGCACCAATTCAAGTCCCAAGGACACATAGGTGACCTAATGGGGGAAGCAAGCGAGTTGCCCCTGCATAAAGGTTCGGACCAGTGAATGGGAGGCTAAAGGGCCGAAACTTGACCTCCGTTTGTACTCAGCTGACTGTAGAAAAGAGAATTCTCTCAATCACGTATTTCTGAGGATGCCATTTTTTGGCTTCGCACCAAGCAATACAAGTTTTCCAGACCTTATGATGGATCCTCCCAGCGACAGCTTTTCTAGCATTCACTAGGGTAGACACCACTGGTCCTGAGATGCCATGGTCCTTTAAAGTGGAGGTCCACACAAAAAGTGAACCTCCGCTTTTCGGAACCCTCCCCCCTCCGGTGTCACATTTGGCACCTTTCTGGGGGGAGGGGGGTGCAGATACCTGTATAAAATACAGGCATTTGCACCCACTTCCGGGCATAGACTCCTGCGGGAGTCATGCCCCTTCTCGTTCCCCCCAACCCGCTGTCTTCTGGGAAACAGTTTCCAGAACACAGCGGGGACCAGTGAGGAAACGCAGCACGACTTGCGCATGCGCAGTAGGGAACCGGGCAGTGAAGCCGCAACGCTTCACTTCCTGATTTCCTCACCGAGGATGGCGGCGGGGGCAGCCGAGACATGAGCGATTGCTCGTCTTTTGCTGCTGACATCGTGGGCACCCTGGACAGGTAAGTATCCATTTATTAAAAGTCAGCAGCTGCAGTATGGAGGACCTCCGCTTTAACACCCTGGCTTCAATAGCCATGCCGTCAAATGTAGAGACTGTAAATTGGGGTGGAATATAGAACCTTCAGAATGTAGACCGGGGAGAAGTGGCCATGGCCCATCTATAGGACTTTGAGCTGGTTTCAAGGCTGACTTTTAGGTATTTATGATCCAGCCTAATCTTTTCAAACGCCGCACTGTGCACGTTAGCCTGTAATGAGTGATCTCTGAGCAGGAGGTCATCCAGATACCCGAGCACCAGGACCGCTTGGGCCCTTAAAAGACCAAGTACTGGTGCTAGGACCTTTGTGAACACCCGGGGTGCTGTAGCAAACCCGAAGGGTAGAGCCACAAACTGAAAATGACGTTCCTCTACTGCAAATCGTAGGAACTTCTGATGAGGCTGAAAGCTAGGCAAGTGTAAAATATGCGTCTTTTATATCGATGGAGGCTATAAAGTCTCCCATCTGGAGTGAGGCTACTACAGAGCGGACAGACTCCATCCAAAAAGGACTGTATCAGTAGATACTGGTTAAGGGATCTTAGGTCCAAAATGGGCCTTGTGTCCCCGTTTGGTTTTTGAACCTTAAATAGGTTCGATTAACCACTTGACGACCGAGCCATATCCGAAAGAGGGCTGCAGCGCGGTCGTGTTATTCTAGGTGGACGTCCACTGGACGTCCTCGCAGAATCTTGCTCCCGCGCGCCCCCGGAAATATCCGTGACCACCAGGTCCAGAAGACCCGGCGGATCACGGTTAAAAGGCCGCTGATCGCGCCCGTTTACCACGTGATTGCGCCATCAAATGACGGCGCGATCACTTGTAAACAAACCGGTGTCATGTGATGACGCCGGTTCCTCTCTCCTCTCTATACCAATCGGTACATTGTGAGAGGAGAGAGGGAGGGATCGGATGGCAGCAGCCACAGACAATTGCAGTCACAGATCCATCCCTCCCTGCTCAGCCATCTCTGCAATACCCAGCCATACTCGGCTGCTGTATGTGGCCAGGCTGTGGAAGTCTCACACATGTGGTATCGCCGTACTCAGGAGGAGTAGGAGAATCTATTTTGGGGTGTCGCTTTTGGTATGTACATGCTCTGTGTTAGAAATATTGTATAAATGGACAACTTTTTTTTTTTTTAACACAAAGCGTTTTAACCACTTCCCACCCGCCGGTCGTCATATGACGTCCTTGACTTGGTGTGGGGATATCTGAATGATGGGTGCAGCTACAGGCATCATTCAGATATCAGCTTTTTCAGCCGGCGATTTCCTACACCATAAGAATGATCATAGCGGCTGTTCCGCCGCTTGATCGTTCTTACGGGAGGCGAGAAGGGACGTCACCCCCTCCGGCCGCCCTCCGGTGCTTCTAACGACTCACCGCTACGATCGAAGTCAGGATCGTTTTTTTTTTTTTTTTTACAGGCTTCGCAGCCTAGAGGTGAGATGTGGGGTCTTATTGACGCCATATCTCACTGTAAAGAGGACCTGTCATGCCATATTTCTATTACAAGGGATGTTTACATTCCTTGTAATAGGAATAAAAGTGAGCAAAAAAGTTATTTATGGGGAAAAAAGTGTCAAAATAAAATAAAATGAACAAAAAAAACAAAACATTTTTTAAAGTGCCCCTGTCCCCGGTAGCTCGCATGCAGAAGCAAACGCATACGCAAGTCCCGCCCACATATGAAAACGGTGTTCAAACCACACGTGAGGCATCTCTGCGAACGTTTGAGAGCAATAATTTTGGCCCTAGACCTCCTCTGTAACTCAAAACATGTAATCAGTAAAAAAAAATAAAAGCATCGCCTATGGGGATTTTTAAGTACCGAAGTTTGGCGCCATTCCACAAGCGTGTGCAATTTTGAAGGGTGACATGTTAGGTATCTATTTACTCGGCAGAACTTCATCTTTCACATTATGCAAAAACTTTGGGCTAACTTTACCGTTTTTTTTTTTTTTTAAAGCACAAAACTGTTTTTTCCCCCCAAAAAAAAAACACATTCGAAAAATTGCTGCGCAAATACTGTGCGAGATAAAAATTAGCAACGACCGCCATTGTATTCTCTATGGTCTTTGCTAAAAAAAAAACACATAATTTTTTGGGGTTCTATGTAATTTTCTAGCAAATAAATTATGATTTTTACATGTAGGAGAGAAATGTCAGAATTGGCCTGGGTGCTCCAGAACACTTGAAGGTGCTCCCTGCATGTTGGGCCTCTGTATGTGGCCACGCTGTGTAAAAGTCTCACACATGTGGTATCGCCATACTCAGGAGTAATAGCAGAATGGGTTTTGGGGTGTAACTTGTGGTATGCATATGCTGTGTGTGAGACATAACCTGCTAATATGACAATTTAGTGAAAAATAAATAAATCTTGATTTCGAAAAGAATTGTGGGAAAAAATTACAACTTCAAAAAAACTCACCATGCCTCTTTCTAAATACCTTGGAATGTCTTCTTTCCAAAAAGCGGTCATTTGGGGGGTATGTATACTTTTCTGGCATGTTAGGGTCTCAAAAAATGAGATAGGCCGTCAGTACTTTCAGAGATTTGCACCATAGCTTGTGGACTCTAACTTTCACAAAGACCAAAATTTTATAACAGAAACAAAGAAAATGCATTTTTTATTACAGAATTTTCAGTCTTTTTTCTATAGCGCAAAAAAAAAACCCAACGGTGATTAAATACCACCAAAAGAAAGCTCTATAAGCCCACGTTCACACTGGGGCTGCGGGAGTGAAGCCTGCGAGTTCAGCTTTACTCGCACGATTTCACTCCCGCTGGCAGTCCCGATTTCAGCCACGATTTCAAAGACATCTGAAACATATGTCAATGTAAATCGCGGCTGAAATCGCAAAAAGTAGTACAGAAACTACTTTTTGTAATCGGTGCAGCGCCGCAGATGCGGCGTCGCACCGATTAGGACGGTGCCATTGCCCGCAATTTACGGCAAATTTCGCCGATTTGACATGTCATATCGCATGTCAAATCGCACCAGTGTGAACCAGGGCTTTGTGGGAAAAAAAAAAAAAAGAAGGACAAAAATTTCATATGGGTATAATGTTGTATGACTGAGTAATTGTCATTCAAAATGTGAGAGCACCGAAAGCTGAAAATTGGTTTGGTTAGGAAGGGGATTTACGTGCCCAGTTGTCAAGTGGTTAAAACCCGGTGCCCCTTTCGGATACAGGAACCTCTACAATCACTCCTTGATGCACTAAATGATGTAGTGTCTGAAGCAATAAGTCTCTTTTTGGAGGATACGAGGGAACGCTGGATCTTAAAAACCTCTGAAGGGAAACCCCCAACAACTCCAGCTTGTAACCGCGGGATATAGTTTGGGTGACCCACTTAACCTGAATTATTGTTCTCCAAATGTCTGAAAAGTGCAGCAGCCTTTCCCTCACCCGATGGAGTGGGGGCGTCCCCTCAAAAGGAGGGCTTGGTGGAGAGTTTGGAAGAATTTTGGACCCAGGGCTTTTTCTGGCCCTGGCCTTGTGGCTTGCCCCTGGCCCTAGCACCCTGTTGGCAGCAAAACTGCCTCGTCACTGAGACATTAGAGGAAGCAGTTCCTGAGAGTTTAAACGAGGGACGCCTGGTGCTTTTCTTCACAGGAAGTAGAGAACTCTTCCCTCCGGAAATCTTTTGGATATATTTGTCCAAATGATCACCAAATTAACGTTCCCCATGAAAGGCTGTGGCTGTATTCGCGTATGACGCAAATCTTCGTGTGCCCAAGATAAAGGCCATGGCGCATATGTGGCAAAGCCATGTGCGCCACGGCCACCAAACTGCTGAGCCCAGTGGCGCTCTTGCGAACACACATGCGCCCTGGCGAACCAAGGTGAAATGGCGCACCGTCGTGCACCATCATACAGGTAAAAAAACAGACAATCAAAAAAAAATTACACTTTGCAAACACCCACAGCTAGCCCAAAACTCCCCCGTATGGGCACACAGGTGTCCAGCCTCTAGCTAGCTTGACTGATTTGTACAATCACTGGAACACCCCACGATAAGTAAAGGGCAGCTTAAAAACGAAGAGCCCAAACTTCACCCACCACGGCGGGTTCCTGTCACTTGAGGACCTTCAAGGACTGGGTACCCTTTTCATGTTTAGGGTCCACTCCCTTGGACCTATACAGCACCCTGCAGGAATGCCTTAGCGCTGTGGTGTCCAGGATTCCACTCCGCAGGGTCCAGCGCCTGGAGGCCCCATTACAGGCAAAACCTCGCAGGATCTCGAGTCTTCTTTGTGAGGCTCAGGTACCATTTATCGAAGCATATAAAGCCTGTGTGTCAAAAGGATCCGATCGGTCAATCCCTTGATTCATTTAAGAACAGTTTGTGGGACTAGAGACCTGGAGCGCAGAGAGCTCAGCTCAAACAACCATGCCATCCACCTTGCAGACACTGGTAAAAAAACTGAAGTACTTCCTGTATGGGAGGGGTTATAGAGGGGATAATTTCCTGTCTAAAAGACCTTTGGTCTACCAGTGTCCATTCACCTGGAGATGAAGTATAACCGAGTAGGTAATGAATATTAGCCCAACTCTGTGTCCCATGATGTATGAAAAAGAAAGTGCTTACAAAAACACTAATGCAGGGGCTAACCTTGGTATACTCAGAGCATCTGCCAAGACACAGAAGACAAAAAAAACAAGTCTGCACAACAAAATGGATTGCCGTTACCCGTGTGTGTGTGCGCGTGTGTGTGTGTGTGTGTGTGTGTGTGTGTGTGTGTGTGTGTGTGTGTGTGTGTGTGTGTGTGTGTGTGTGTGTGTGTGTGTGTGTGTGCGCGCGCGCCCCATGAGATCCATAAGGACTATAGTCAAAATAACCTATTGTCCCTTAGGCTGAGGCCAGCCCCCCCCCCCCATATTCCTCACCAACAAAAGGACAAAAATCATCTTGGAGCCACTTAGACCAAATACTTTATCAAACTATGGCAGGAAGTGTCTATTTTTTTTTGGGGGGGAGGGGGGTTTTGAAAAATATTTATTAGGTTTTCCAAGTGACAAAATACAAGGGACAGATACACGACAAGGGGCCAGAAGACCCATAGTTATAAACCTGAGTTAAAATGCAAGCATACATCATATACAGGGACCCAAACGGGGTCAAAAAGGAGGGGGGAGGGAGGAAGAAAAGTTTACCCATATGCAAAAAACTGGCATAGTATCATATCTGAGAAAAGAAACAATGAACAGTAACAAATAGTACAGTGTGGTACTCTCAGGGGTGGAGGCCTAACATAAATGCAACCCAGTGAAAGACTCAGGGGGATACAGGCAGCCGAGTTATAAACAAGCGATCTGTGAAGAGTAAGAGTCTTAATACAGTGGGAGGGCTGTGTTGACCAATTGTTGCCAGAAAGCGATCGTTGGGGAAGATAGTTTTCTCCACGTAAGGGTAATAGCTTTCCTGGTGTAGAATAATAGGAGACCCAGTAACATGCGTATTGCCACTATTGGAGCTAAATCTTCAACCAGGCCCAGCATAAATATCCGCAGAGAGGGTGCAAACACAACACCAAGAACGGTATTAATGAGGAGGACCACTGACTCCCAGAATTGAACAATGTTCAGGCAGGACCGAAAGATGTGGGTGAAGCCTCCCATTACAGGGCCAGCAATTTGGGGAGGACAAGGCCATTTTGTGGACTCTATAGGGAGTGAAATCGGTTCAATGTATTATTTTAAATTGGATGAGCCTGTCTCCTAATGAAACAAGGGGGTTTATTTACTAAAGCTGGAGAGTGCAAAAAATAGGATTTTTATAACAGCTTACCTGTAAAATCCTTTTCTTGGAGTACATCACGGGACACAGAGCGACATAGTCATTACTAATGGGTTATATAGATACCTTCAGGTGCTGGCACTGGCAACTTCCAAAACCGGAAGTACCCTCCCCTATATAAGCCCCTCCCATCCGGGAGCACCTCAGTTTTGTAGCAAAGCAATAAGTGTCCCCAAAAGAGGGGTGGGAGCTCTGTGTCCCGTGATGTACTCCAAGAAAAGGATTTTACAGGTAAGCTGTTATAAAAATCCTATTTTCTTTCTCGTACATCACGGGACACAGAGCGACATAGTCATTACTAATGGGATGTCCTAAAGCAATGCCCAACGAGGGGGGGGATACACCATACATAAGCTGAGCGCTATCAGACATGAGGATCTTTTGCGGCCTGCAACACACTGCGCCCAAAGGCGACATCCTCCTGACTTCTAACGTCCACCTGGTAGAACCTAGTAAACGTGTGTACTGAAGACCATGTTGCGGCCTTACAGATTTGAGCCAGGGAGGCCTGGTGATGCGCTGCCCATGAAGTTCCAACTGCTCTCGTGGAGTGCGCTCTAACTTTGAACGGAGGCGGTCTCCTTCTTAAGCCATAGGCTTGCATAATGACCTGTTGAATCCACTTGGCTAAAGTAGATTTTGACGCTGCCTGACCCTTTCTGGGGCCTTCCGGCAGAATAAACAAAGTATCCGTTCTGCGAATCTGAGCAGTGGCTTTTAAATAAGCTTTAACTGCTCTTACTACATCCAAAGAATGCAATAACTTTTCCTCTACCGAACTAGGTTTGGGGAAAAAAGAAGGAAGAACCACATCTTGGTTCAAATGAAAACCTTGATACCACCTTAGGAAGAAAGGCTGGATGAGGACGTAACACTACTCTGTCCTTATGGATAACCAGATATGGCTCTTTACAGGACATAGCTGCTAATTCCGACACTCTTTTAGCCGAACAAATGGCTACTAGAAAAAACAATTTCCTGGTGAGAAGAACCAAGGAACTATGCTGTAATGGTTCAAATGGTTGTTTCTGTAGAACCGACAGAACCAGGTTTAGATCCCATGGACATATGGGAATATTAACCGGAGGACTAATACGCATCACTCCTTATCTAAAGGCTTTGACTAGTGAATGCGAAGCCAAGGGCCTTTGAAAAAATATTGACAAGGCCGAAAACTGACCTTTGATAGTACTCAAGGCAAGCTTCCTATCTACAGCCCACTGTAGGAAGTCCAGACTCCTACCTATTACGTACTTATGTGGATGCCATTTCTTGGCCTCACACCACGCGATGTACGCCTTCCAGATTCTATAGTAGATCTGCCTGGATACCGGCTTCCTGGCATTGATCATGGTAGATACCACAGGATTAGAGAGCCCTCTCTTTTTTAGAATGTGGGCTTCAATAGCCAGGCCGTCAAACCTAGGGCTGGTAAGGAAGGGTGGTATATCGGTCCTTGCGAAAGCAGGTCCGGACGACGTGGGAGAGACCAAGGACTCCCCACTGACATTTTACAATCTCCGCGTACCACGCTCTTCGGGGCCACGCTGGAGCCACCAGAATCACTGGTTTCTTTTCTACCCTGATTCTGCGGAGTAATCGAGGTAACCATTGTGGCGGTGTGAATGCATATATCAGCTTGAACTGATCCCAAGGGAACACTAGGGCATCCGAGCCGCAAGCTAGGGGATCCCTTGTCCGAGAGACAAACCTGTCCACCTTTGCGTTGAATCTGGATGCTAGAAGATCTACATCCGATGTTCCCCACCGCTGACATATTGTCCAGAAAACCTCGGGGTGAAGGGACCATTCCTCTGGGCATAATTGCTGGCGACTTAGAAAGTCCGCCTTCCAATTCTCCACTCCTGGAATAAATACCGCAGATATGGCTGGGACATATCTTTCTGCCCATTTCAGGATGTAATTTACTTCCCTCTGGGCTGCACGACTCCTGGTGCCCCCCTGATGATTGATATATGCCACTGCTGTGGCATTGTCTGATTGAATTCTGACAGGGGACCCTTGGAGTTTGGATGTCCATGCTACTAGGGCATACCGGGCTGCTCGTATCTCTAAGAGATTGATGGGCAGGGCCTTTTCTGCATCCGACCATCTGCCCTGGAGAGACCATTGCTCCAGTACTGCTCCCCAGCCTATAAGGCTGGCATCTGTAGTGACCACCTTCCAAGAAATCGGACTGAAGGATTTCCCTTTATCCAGATTTTGGGGAACCAACCACCAACGGAGGCTCTTGCGAACGGAAGGGGACAAGGACATTGTAAGTCTAGGGCCTGAACTTTTTTGTTCCAGGCTGACAGTATGGCCCCTTGCAAATTCCTTGAATGGAATTGACCGTAGGGTACTGCTTCGAATGATGCCACCATTTTTCCCAGCAGCCTCATGCACAGGCGTATGGACGGCTGTCTTTTTTGTACCCACTAAGTGGATCAAATCTTTCAAAGACAACACCTTTCCTTGAGGCAAGAATATTTTTCTCTGGCCTGAATCCAACCTTAGCCCCAAGTATTCCAGACTTTTGACTGGTTTTTAGGGCTGACTTGTCTCGGTTGATAATCCAACCGTGAGATTCCAGATACTTGATTGTCTTGTGAACGACCACGTCTAGTTTTTTCACTGAGTGGTCTATCAGCAACAAGTCATCTAGATATGCCATTATCATTACACCTTGTGTTCTTAGATTGGCCAATAAAGGGCCAGAATTTTTGTAAACACTCGTGGTGCTGTGGCCAAACCGAAGGGTAAGGCTCTGAACTGAAAATGGCGCCCTTTTACTGCAAAGCGTAGACATTTTTGGTGGACTGGAAAGATGGGAATGTGCAAATAAGCATCTTTGATGTCGATCGCGGCTAACCAATCCTCCCCTTGTAGGGCAGTGGCCACCGATCGGATCGACTCCATCGGAAAGTCCTGATATACAGGAATTTGTATAGCCCTTTTAGAATTAATATGGGCCTCCCGTCCGCGTTTGCTTCGGGACTGTAAAGAGGTTTGAGTAAAACCCGAACCCTCATTCTTCCAGGGGAACCTCCATAATTACTCCTTGGAGCAATAGTTGTTCTAGTGCCAACAGGAGGGACTCTCTCTTCCGGGGATCCCTTGGCACGTTTGACCTCAAAAAATGGGAAGGAGGAGAGTCTTTTAACTCCAAACTGTATCCCAAACATACTGCGGAGAGCACCTATCTGTTTTGATCGTGTCCCGCCAGGTCTCTTGCGAACAACTGGAGTCCTCCCCCCACCTGACTGAGTGGGGGCAACCCTTCAATGAATTTAACTTTGGGGGAGGTTTTGTACCTCCCCTGACCCAGGGTTTCTCATTACCCTGCTATTGTCCCTGTTTTTTACCCCCGGGAATTGACCGAGGAGGCCGTCGGAACTGTTACACAGCCGATGCCCCAGGGACTGGAGAAGCAGGCCTCTTAAAGAGGGACCTCTAACTCTGTTTTTAACCGGCAAGAGCGTATTTTTTACCGCTGGAAATTTTCTGGATATATTTGTCCAGGTTTTCCCTGAATAAGCGTTCACCCTGAAATGGGACGCTAACCAGCCATTCTTTACAGGGAGCTTCAGCAGACCAGTTTTTGAGCCATAGAAGCCTACGCATATGTACTATAGACAGCGTAAGGCGGGAGGCCTGATGGACTGAATCCTTTATGGCGTCAACTGCAAAGCCTAAGGGCTCTAGGTAGATCAGCTAGGGCAAGGCCTGCTGATCTGTCAAGTCCCTCAAGACCTGTTTCAACTGATCCTTCACTGCTTAGCAGACCCCAATAGCTGCTACTGCTGGTTGTGTCACCAAGCTTGCTGTAGAAAGAAGCAGACTTTCATAAGGACTCCAATCTTTTATCTATTGGGTTCTTGAACATTTGGACATTATCCACTGGACATGTCAGTGATTTATACATACAAGAGATGGCTGCGTCCACTGAAGGGACCTTCCATTTTTTTTGATGAACTTATCCTCCATGGGATAGACCACCGGAAATCTCTTGGGGGAATAAATATTTTCTCAGGACGTTCCCAATCCTGGTAAATAAGCCCTTTCAGTAAAGGGTGAAGTGGAAAAGAACAGACAGTCTGGGGGCTTCTAGCGACCCCAACGAGGATACAGTAGTGGTTGATGGTTCCGCAAGGTGCATTTTTAATGCTGATCGGACCATGTTAGTCAGAGACTGAACCCATAATCTTTCAGCTTGAGATGCTGAGAAAAGGTTCCCCCACTGTTGATTCCTCTATAACAGAATCAACCTCATCCTGATCCCCTTCAGGCAGGTCGATCCCTGTATGGGACTGTTATTCTGCTAACAGGCACTCTGAAGGAGGAGACGGAGATGGGGCATGCTTTCCCTGACAGGGAGGCAGCGATCAATGTTGACAATCTCTCTCTAATCCTCCCAGAGCTGAGGAAAAAACCTCCTCTGTTACATACACAGGAGTAGGTGAACTGAGGACAGCCACAGTACCAAGTACCCCTGCGGGGTCTCTACGGTCACTTACCTCTGAACTTCAGGGGAGACTGGTGCAGCAGAAGCATGCCCAAGATCCTCAGAGCCCGATGAGACCCCCTTCGCTTCCTGGAAGATTCAGTTCCGGAGCTTCTGGACGGCATATTCCTAAGCCTAAAGCTGAGGTATTCCAGCCGTAATACACCACTTTTACTGAGAATAGTCTAGCACAATTGCTGCTATATCACAGTTGGTGTCTACTAAAGTGCCTTTCTAGGGGATGCCTGCATCAATCGCCTCTGTGTGCCTTTATACTGTTGCTAGCTCTGTCTGTGCACTTCAATAGCCAGCTATAATGTGCTTTAAAACACGCTGGACCCCCGCACATGCGCAGTAGCGCCGCACACCTGAGCGTCATCCACCCGCTCCGCCCCTTTTTCCAGATCGCCTCTATGAATAGAGGCGCGTGCACGCGCACGCGCGCGGGCACGTGCGCCTTCGGCGCCTTTTTTGAAAACAACAAGGAGCTAGATGGGAGCCAGGGTCCCTTTGCCGCAGGGCCCGGGGATGGATGAGCGCAGCAACAGGGCAGAGGAGACAGCTTCCCAGGAGAGAACATACCAACTGCCTGGATTTGATTCTGGACGAAAAAAATCCACATTACAAGAAAAAGAACCATAGCGGCCTCTAGTGTCTAACACAGGTACCACGGTCTTACATTTTTTTTTTTTTTCTTGCCTACTATTAAAATTTTTACATTTTCTCAGTAGTAACAGGCATACACAGAATATTAGCGGGAATACCTTAGGTAACAGGCAGAAAGACAAAATAGGCTTGGGGGTCCCTCAATAGAACCAAGTTCCCGAGGGCCCCCACTTACCTTTTCCTCGCCGCAGGACTCTGTTTGGTCCACAGAAGCCCAAACTTCACCTATCACGGCAGGCATTGTAATCAAACCTTCAGGGACCGGGTTTCCAAGGATTCCACTCCCCTGGACCTGTATAGCACCCTGCACAGAAAACATCTTGGTCGTGGGTATGACCAGAGCTCTGGATCCCAGGGTCCAGCTCTCCTAAGAGAAGCATTACAGGCAAAACCTTGCTCTTCTCTGCAAGGCCCGGGTACCGACCGTTTAGCTATGAAGCTTTTTTGGTCGGATCCGGAATAGCTTACTGAGGCCCAAAAGAACCTGTACGCAAGCTCAGTGAAAAACACATGTTTCTTCTTGGCCAACACCTTAGACACTGGCAAAAAACTGAGGTGCTCCCAGATGGGAGGGGCTTATATAGGGGAGGGTACTTCCGGTTTTGGAAGTTGCCAGTGCCAGCACCTGAAGGTATCTATATAACCCATTAGTAATGACTATGTCGCTCTGTGTCCCGTGATGTACGAGAAAGAAATCAGGCTCACTTCTGCATAGAAACCAATCAGCTTCTAACCTCAGCTTGTTCAATTAAGCTTTGGCAATAAAACCTGGAAGCCGATTGGTTTTTATGCAGAAGTGAGCCTGATTGAGGGTTATTTACTAAGGCAAGAGAGTGCACAATGTGTTTAAATGGGAAATCCCAGATATCCGACCAATCATCTCCATCCAGATTCGGGATATCTAATAACCAGCTATGCCAGATAGAGTGCAGAGCAGTCAGGGAGGCCACGCACAGGTGATTGTAGAGAACAGACATTGATTTAGCAGAACAGTCAAATCTAAATCACCTCCTCAAGAGCGGACATGGATATAGTCTGGATATAGTCACAGTGGAATGAATTGGCTACCGAAGGCATGAGATAACTGCCAGTATCGAAAAAAAAAGAATGTGTCAGGGACGTTAAATTTTGTATGGAGAATAGGAAAGGAAATCAGATTGCCCTGATCAACCAGATGTGAGAGCAATTTGAGGTTATATTTAGTAAAGGCTTGAGGGTCTGAGTGGGAGAAAAAAAAAAAAGAAGTAGGCTGGAATTCTGCCCGAGACAGGTATTCGGTGAAAACAGTTGTGGGGTGCAGGATTCGAGGCTAGAGCTCACTCTCCAGGCCTTAAGAGTGCAAAGTATGGATGGGGTGGGGGGCTTTGGCACCTTTATTGATAAGAGACAGTAGGGCCTCCAAGGAAGACAGAACCGCCACCTCCAAAACTGTTGCCATGTTGGGAGTATCTGGGCACAGCCACCAATTTGGCAGCCAGGTAATATTTGAAGCAATCAGGGAGTGCAAAACCAACTTGAGAGAAGGGTCTAATAAGGGTGGACAGTTTGCAACAGGGAAGGCGGGCGGGGGGGGGTCAACTTGGGTAAAATTTTGTGAAAAAACATTTTAGGTATCCATTGAGGGATCTTCATTCTGATGAGATTTATATGACCTAGTAATGACCTTTGTCAGATTCTCTCATGCCTTAAGCTTCACCTTCACATCAGAGAGGACTGGCAATAAATTTAGTTTGATAAAATCAGAGGCAGCATGAGAAATTGTAACACCCGAATATTTGAACCTGTCCATCCACTTCAACTTCATTTCAGGAGAAGCCAGGGCTTTCGCTTTAGGGTCAATTGGGAACAGTTGTGACTTGGTCGAGCTCATGCGGAGGCCAGTTATTTAAAATCATTTAGTATTCGAAGAGCGCCCTGTAGGGATGAGCTCGGATCATTCAGAAAGAGGAGCAGGTCATCCGCGTACAGGGCCACCCTCTCCTCCAACCAGCCTATGTGGAGATCTTTGATGTCAAAAGAGATACGGAGGGGCTTCAGCCACCAGTTCCATAGCAATGGCAAAAAGCTGGAGAGAGGAGGCATCCCTGCTGCGCAGCACCGGCATCTTTACAATGGGCAGCCAATTGTGACAGCTTGTGGCTTTAAAGAGTAGCGCTGCAAACTGAATGGTCCCGCAGTCTTCTGGGACCTGTTATCGGTCTCAGAAGACTGCTGGAAAGGGGGTGGGGGGAGGACGTCCACTTCCAATCGCCTAGGTGATCAGATTGGAAGGAGGAGCGGGTTCCTGTTAAAATCAGGTTACCCTCCCTTTAAAGCTCCATTTCACAAACAGTAGCGGGAAAGAAGATCTTAAAACAGAACTTCCCTTTTGGGTGGAGCTCCAATTTAAGTTACATCAAAAAGTGCTCCCTCCACCACAATCAAGGGTTGCACTTACCAGGCCCATGTGCCTATCTAGGAACAGATTAGGCAAACAAGGCTCATGTCAGGTACTTATCCTGTTATCCACCACTTCCTCTGCTCTCCCTTCACAAATGCTTCAAATGGATACATAAAAAAGAGCAGCGGAGAACGCCAGTGGTGTGAATTTTTTTTATTAAGGACACTAAAAAACTACTCACATAGACTGCAATTAAACAGGCACATCAAAACAAGATTTTCTATTGACAAGATATGCAGCAGCAGGGTAATTAACTCTCTTGGATGTTGGTGGGGGAGCTTTGGATCTGTGTCTCTTGAGCAGTGGAAGGGTTGTGAGCAGTCCGAGGATTTCAGCGGCTGGCTGCCCTATTGCTGCATATACCCTTCTCAAGTCCCCCACCGGGGGTCTCGGCAACTCCTTTTTTCTGAGTGCCACCATAGCAAGCCAGTTGCTATGGGGACACTTGTGTGGGCTCAGCCCTGTCACCTCCCCACAGGATTTGATTATCAGCAGAAGACAATGGCTCCCACTGCTTGTCCAAGTCCTGGGTGGAGAGAGCCCTCAGGCACAGCACTGGATCAAGTGTGGGCTCAAGGAAGTATTTTAGGTGGGAGCT